>CABFOW010003265.1:34764-78154 GCA_902141385.1 Timema californicum
CATTTAGCCTAATTTTATACACATATCAATCTCAACACGTCCTGAATATTTGTCATAAAAATAAGGGCTTTAACCATAAACGATTTAAATTAAAAGTAAAGTCCTGGTCAAGTACCAAGATGTCCAAGACAAATATTCAAGCTGTTGAGATTACCAAGTATATTCAGAAAACTAAACTAAACCAAACATATCTACTCAAGCAATATTTTATATATATTTATCATAAAGTAGGGGTCTGCAAGCTTGGGTTTTTTCATTCGAGTCGAGTATTTCTAAAAGCTCCCATCACATCTTTAAAATTTCAGCTTTAAAAGATATACTAAAACACATGTTCTTAAAATATGAATGACACTCATTTTTATAAATATGAATAATTTTAGAAAAAAGTTAACAAACGGGAATATAGGTTTTTAAATTAGAAATAACACTTTTTTTTAAAAAAAAGAACACAAAAAGTATAGGGCCTAATAGAAAGAATAATTAAAATGGTTTCAACACTCATATCTCTAAGGACATTAAAACTACACTAGCAATTATTTAAAAATAAAGTAATAAAATGAATAGGTGACCTGGTGGTCTAGGGGTAAGGTGTCGGACTTCCGTGCTGGCGTCCGGAGTTCAAGCCTCCATCCCGGCACAGATTTATCTGATTACCAAAACCTTCCTTCACCTCTGACAAGACATCTTGTGAATGTGGGGAATGCCAGGCCTCCCCCGTGGTTCGGATTCCACGTTAAACTGTAGGTCCTTCATTTCATCTCACAATCACCCTACCATTACACATTAGCGTAAGTGCTTATAACCCGAACGGGTAGTAATACGCGGTGCTAATAATAATAATAATAATAATAAAATGAATAATTGCATGATGGCTTGGAAATGTAAAATAAGATAGTGTTGAAACACTGCACTATAATATAAGATAAGTGATAGTGAAGGAAGTCAATCTTAAATGATATGTTAGGCCTTGATAGAAAAACACATTTCTCTCTTCATTTTTTCAAACCCTTTTACACTTACCACATCTTCAAAACTTCCACAGCAGCCCATTGTTTAGAATTTTCAGAAACATTACTTTTTCACTGATGTCTCTTCATATGAAAAGTAAATATTTCCGAAAATTCAAAACAATGTGCAAATGTGGAAGTTTGAAAAAGTGGAACATGTAAGAGTGTAAGAAGAAATAGAGAAGCGTGTTTGTTTATATCTAGACCTAACCTAACTATCCTTTCAGGGTGGCTTCCTTCACAATCACTTTAAATCATTGTAGTGTGTTTCTACACTATCCTGATAAAATGTTAATAAAATCGACATTTTAATAAGTTAATATTTCCCCAAAATATGCTTCAGTAATTTAATTTACCCTATAAGAAAACGTAAGAATCGTAAACAGTTAAAAATTTGAAGTGTTTCGTATTTCGTTTATTATTCCTTAGTGTACTCGCGCATAATCACGTCTTTTGTTCCATTTCCATTCCTCTATGTTAAGTTGCATATTCATATTTTAAGAGCTCTCGTTAAGACATTACTTAATTGAGAAATTTATTTCAATTCAATTTTTAATGCCTATAAAAGTTGATGCTTATACTTTGAAATAAAAAATAAAATGTCTAAAATATTATTTCTAGCACACAATATGAAATAGAAAATGCCTTTTTAATATAAATGTGGTAATTTTGGTAAAATATGTGTTACAATAAATAAGATCAACATTGATTTTAGACGGTTTGATCAACATAATTCTATAAATAAATAGTATTATTACCACGTCTTACTACACGTTCGGGTTATACGCACTTACGCTAATGTGTAATGGTAGGGTGATTGTGAGAAGAAATGGCGGACCTACAGTTTAACGTGGAATCCGAACCACGGTGGAGGCCAGACATTCCACACATTCACAAGATGTCTTGTCATAGGTGAAGGAAGGGTTTGGTAATCAGATAAATCTGTGCCAGGGCCGAGGATTGAACCCCGGCCGCCAGCACAGAAGTCAGACAACTTACCCCTAGACCGCAAGGTCACCCAATAAATAGTAACTAAACTAGAGCTAGTTTTGTAGCTAAACATATTAATTAATTAATTCGAGTTTTAAATATCTTAAGTTTGAAAACATTTAATACAATCATATATTCTTGATATTACATTTTTAAGTTAACATAAATTATTTTAGAAAGGGACCAGGTAAGAATAGTAAAAAGAATTATTCAATTATTTAGTATACTACTTAGATTTTTTTCATTGCTTTGTCATGGCAATACAAATAAACGACTTCAAATATAATTCAAAATGGACCACAATATTGAATAAATTTACCAGTAGAAAGTGGTTTTAAAGCTCTATTACGTTATTAATGGGAAAAGTGAAATTAATTTTTAACAATTTGTTAAGTAACCAAATGATTTATAAGTGGAAATAACAATATTATCTCAATTAAATAGTTTATGCTTATTATTGCGCTTTAAAAATTGATTATTAAGTACATCAAGTGAAAGCTTGAAAATGACGAGCCTACACAACTTTTGATCTTGATCTCGAAGCTTGAAATCCAAGTACTAGCAGAGTCTTACCATAAAGATTTTTTGCCATAAAAACTGTAAAAATGCAAATCCCAATCCAAATTCCCTTTCATTCTAACTTAAAATGTCAGTCCAAAATAAATAGGCATTACCTTGGGAGGCGAGCATGTTTGTTCTGCATCTTCTTCTTCCAGCCTACGTTTCAAATTAGAGCTTGAAGGGCTTGCATCTGCACTGTAGTTGTGTCTTTTGTAATCCAACTCTAACAGTCGACCACCTGAGCTGTACATTAACAATCTGGAACCAGAACCCACACATTAATTACATTTTAAAGAATGCTTTATTCTATTCAATTGTGATTTTACCTACTTTAGAATTATATCTTTATAAAATAATAGCGATTGAAAATTATGTTAGTCTTTAAACATCTCTCTGATTTAAAACTAACCAACCTTTCATTTCTAAGTGATAATTATATGAATTGAAATAGTTTATTAAATTTGTTTATGTTTAAAATGTTAGAAAATAAATAATTTATTTATTATATTTACCTATCCTTAGCTGGCAAAGCAATTTTCTTCTTTTTCATCAGCCGTGAAGCTAGAGATTCATTTTCCCTGTGTTCAGCTGAGGAGTTATCTAAATCAAGTTTGTCATGGGATATGTCTGATTTTGGATTATCTACATCCAGTGCTCTGGTCATGTCAAGAATCTGCGCGGAACGATTAGAATTTGTTCTTATGTTATTTCTCTTTATCAACGAAAGACAACTTGGAGACATCAACTTCATCGAAGACATTAATGCCCTGCTTCTTGGTGATGCAAATGATGGAAAACTTTGTCCAGGAGAGGTTTCTGGTGTAACGGAATCATCCCCAGAACATGTTTTGGGCGGAGTTTTATCTAGAGGTGTTTTTGTCATAGCCATCTTTTCGGTTATGACAGTTTCTGATATTGTTTCCTTTGGTGATATTATGGATTGGTTTCTATCAGATACATTTTGTTTTAGAATGGTGCTCTCAGGCATCTGTTGACTTGATGGTATTACATCATTTTCATGGAATGTATCATTACACGTCTGCGATTCAGTGACTAGATTTTTATTATACATTTTATTGTCCTTTTTAAACAGTATAGGAGATGTAGAATATTCTACATCACTTCTATTTCTGGGTAACAATCGTCTCTTCTTTCTCTTAGGAGTGAAACAACCCTCTAATGGTGATGATGTATTAGACTGTACACTTGGAGGAGTATTCATAACGTTTGTTAAATTATCTGGTGTTGAGGCATTGTCTGATAACATATTATTGTGAACTGTATCTAAATGAGGCATTTTAAGAGAACTTGGGGAAATAATGGGAAGGTTTTTTATGGCTTCAACATTTTTAAACGAAGAGTTTTTATTTGAGAGATTTTCAATAGATTTTATTTTCTCTGGAGAAGGATTAGGAGGTGACATATTAAGATGATTATCATCTGTTTGATGCAAGGTTGAAACTTTAAGAAGCTCTTTCTTTGTAGGACCTTCTCCAACAAGGCACAAGTTGATAGAGAATTTTGGAAGGTCTGAACTCATAAAATTGTTAGTCAACGATTCCCTTGCTGCTATCGGGTCTGGAGATATTTTTGATTCAAAGGATGAGAGATCTGATGAGCTGTAAGCCTTGCTCTGAAAACTATTATTTTCCTGCTCTAACCCTTTTTCTGTTCTCATATCTATGTCTTCAATGGAAATATTTTTAGGCATTTGACTTGATGACCCATGTATGTTTGCCATATTAGCCTCAATTTGTGTGTGAACTAGATCTATATTCTCAATAGAGGGTGAAGTTTGCTTAGCTAAATTTTGTTTCAGTGATGTTTCTGAGCATTGCATGTCTTTCTGGTCAGGTACAGAAGAATCATTCAATTTATCATCATAATTAATACTTTTATCAATTGCTCTTACTTGCACCGTATCACTTTTTGAGTTAATTTTTTCACTCGCTTGTTTTAACAAAGAAAGTTTTCTTTTACGTTTGATTTGTTTAGGATTATCATTAGTTGAAGATATGTTATTTCTACTAGAACGAAGTGTGACCTCTTTATTATACATGGAACGAGTCTTTCGAATCATATTTTCACCTAATGAGAGATTATTTTTGGAATTTTTTTTCTTTCTTACACTTGTTGATGTTACCTCTTTTTGGGGTTCCCCCATTTCAGTTCTGATGAACTTAGTTTCCTCAAGATTCTTATTCAAAGTAAGATGCACATTTGATTTTATTTTATTTTCCTCTCCAGTTACTCTAGATGAATCCTGAGGTAAAGTCTTTTTTGATTTATCAGTCTTTTTAACAAGGGTTACAAGGGAAATATTATTACAGTTAACGTGCAAAGATTTTTTTTTGCTTTCTCTAACATTAGTAGTGGTTTCAGAATTTTCTTTTTTTTCATTCAAATTAAATGTGCATTCAGAATTTTTATTTTCATTTACATTTGTATGTTTTAATTTAGTTATATCTTCAGCTTGTTTATTATTTTCAGTCTTATTGGCTGTATTTTTAACATTTTCCTCTTTCTTATCATTCCCATTAACTGGCTTGTCAATGTTTTTCTTCTTATTTTTGTTCACATTAGCTTTCACTTTAACATTTTTCTTCTTCTTTTCAAACATATTATTCATATCTTTAATGCTCTTTGTCTTATTTTTACAAACATTAGCTGTAACTTTTAAAGTGTATTTTTTATTTCCATTAGTCATATTTTCACTGCTTTTCTTATCTTTTACATTAGCTGTCTCATCAACTTTCTTCTTAATATCAGACATGCACTCAGGATTTTCCTTTTTTTCCCCATGCGATGTATCTCCAGATATATTATTCTTTTCACGACTCACTTTATTTGAATCTTCAAGGGGATATTTTAACGGTGTCCTTTTGTTAGTGAATATCGGTGTAGTATTTTTACCACCATCCATCACCAAAGTATTTTCAACTTTATTATTTACATGTGGTGTATTTCTAGAAAACCATTTGGCCGTTTCATTTATACTCAAAGTTGCCCTCTTTTTATTCTCATGAGCAGTTTTTTGGCATACATCTTTACCAAAATGAGCTTGAGATTTATCTTCAAAATTTGCATCGAAGGGAACGCTTACTTCAGGCATTTCTTTACTCACCACATCAGGTTTTGTAATTGTAGTTTTCCCATAGCTTCTACATTTTTTAAGCACTTTACTATTTAATTCTAATGAACTAGTCTGATCTCCTGAATTACTATTAATGACATCAATAATTTTTAATACACTTTCATTTGTATGAATGGCACTAGGAGCAGATCGATTTACTTCATCCATTTGTTTATCAGAACAAGGAGCTTTCATCGGAGTGTTTCTCTCCTGCTTATTAATTGTTGACACATTTGAGTGTATGTTCTCTTGAAGCAAACTGTGTTTGGTAATTTGGTTTTTTTCTGGTTCCAATTCAAAAGCATTATCTGAAATAGATTTACTATCATTACCATCTATAATTATTTCACACCTCTGGTTTTTATCGGAAGGCGACGATTTGCTGTCACTAGAACCACCTCTATTGTTTTTTGCTTTAATAAAGTGATCTGATACAACTTTTCCTTGATTCGTTGCAGATTTACCTTTATTTTTGTTTGAACTAGCAATTTTTTTGCTACAATCAAACACTTCCATATCATTTCCTTTTGAATGAGCTTCTGTGTCATCATTTATATCTGACATTGCATTTTCTTCTTTTTCAGGGTCTTTCTTGATTTCATACAAAGGTTTACTTTTATTACCATGGTCTTGATCTTCATTATCCTTGCTCAAACTTACCGCTTTATTTTCATTAATAACTGGTGTACTATGCATTTTTAGTGATGAAAGTGGCAACTCCTTATTTTCCAAACTTTCAATACTTGAAGAATTAGAAGTGACTCCATGACTATCATAATTACCACAACAATATTCTATCACTGGAAATGTCTCAACAACTGCATCTTGAACCATTAAATTAGAATTGTCAAGGGGATAATTTGTATTGCTGTACGTATTTTCTAACGAACTATCATGTGACGAGATACCATTTATGTCAGAATTTTTTTGTAATTTTTCATTGTCCTGGTTATCATGATCTGATGAGTCTTCATTAAATATATTTCTACGTATGTACTTTGCAGTTTTATACCCTGTTAGATTTAAATTTTCAATATTATCGTCATTTTCAGATGCTGTGGATTTTGGGAGTTTTAAAATTCTATATGGCGAATTTCTAGTTGGGCCCCGTTCAAAAACATCATGAGTTGCACATGAAATGATTGCTTTACCATCATCAATCATCATTAGCTTTGGAAGTCTCACAAGGCAATCTTTGATGGGCGAAATTAAGTCTTGTGAAGATTCTACAATATCCTGTGAAAATGTGTTTTCTGTGGAAGATTCTGGAGTCTCATTTATAACTGTGTGAACATGAACGACTTTATCATTACAACCTTCATTTAAAACTTCTTTCGAAGCATCCCTAGACATTAACAAACACCCATTTATCCCAGTTTTGTTTTTCCGAGTTCGCAAAGCAATGGACCTCCCATGATCTTGTTTTGACAAGATAGAAGACTGTGCTTTACTTCCTTTCCAAAAAGACACAAATTCATCATTGAATGGTTTACTTATTTTGCGCGGACGCCCTCTTTTTCTAACAACATTTGGATTAGTAAGAAATGATGGAGTTTGTTTAGTGATAGGTGGGCGCCCTCTTTTCCTAGAAACATGTGTGTTGCTAATAAACGGTGAAGTTTGTTTATTGATTGGTGGTCGGCCTCTTTTTCTAGCATTCGGCTTCTTTGAAATTAATGACATTTGTTTTTTGGCAGGTGTCATAACTTCATTAGATGTTGTTTTAGGCATTAATCCTAGTACATGCATTGTTTGATTCATATTTTTATTTTGATCATCAAGAGAATCTGGATTTAGTTCATTACCGCTTTTGATATTAAATTCCCCAATCATCAATATTCCATCCTCTTTTATCACAATGTTTTTTGAATCTACTAGAGGTTTTGAAAAATTTAATCTATTTTCATCTTTCAATAAGAAAGTGTTATTTCTTGATGAATTTTCAATTTCTGCAAGGTCCATATATGCAGGGTTTAGTTTTTTTTTCCTTTTTATTGGTTTTATTAAAGTTTTAGCTTTAGATTTTAAGGATAACTTTCTCATGGTTCCAATAGTTCTAGTTTGCTTTTGCACATTTGCAACCATATTATTATCACGAGAAGTTTTACCATCCATTTCTGATACAACTTCTACTGAAAATGCAATATTATTTACATCACACGGAAACTCCAAATTTGAAAAATCCTTGCGTTCCAAATTCGAGTTCAATTTGAACTGTCTTTGATCCATTATATCGTTTCCTAATAATTGCTCAAGGGCTATACATTCGTCTTCTAATGATGGTTGATTTTTTAAGGAAACATCTTTACTTGGTTCAATTTGGTATATTTGAGTAACACTTTCTTTTAGTAAGGATTCCAACTCCCTTTCGATAGGATCTGTAGACTTTGAACAAACAGTGCGTCCTTTACGTTTAACCATGGCGAGATTTTTCTTTTCTGGGCGAATGGATTTACGACGACGGCCTTTTTTGCCCTTTTTCAAAGTACTAGCATCGGATATGATCACGTCTCTGACAACTGAAGGAATTTTATTTTCTACACATTGAAAATAGTCATCTAACCTTTCAACTACAACTTTGGTAGGGGTGTGTGGAGTTACTAAACTGTTGCCAATATTATTTTCTACAGCATTTGTAATCAATTTGTTTTTTGTATTATAAATTTCCACATTTGAAGTTACTTCTACTCCCGAGCAACTGAGAGAGTTAATTTTAGATGATCCTATATCATTCAATTGATAAACAAAACCATCTGTGGCATTTGAATGATTTGTTGGCTGTTGATAGTCAACTTCTTTCGAAGGTTGAAACAATATCTCTTGAGAAGGAACTGAAATAGTTATAGATTCAGGTTGCAATTTAGTAATGTGAACATTATTATGTGCCTCCAACGTTGATTGCAAACTTCCTGAAGCAGCTGGGAGAGTTTTAGACTGCTCACTAGCATTAGCACTTATGGGTGATTGTGAGGTTGACATTTCTGAACCAAATTTAGTTTTCATATTGCTTTTAGTTATTTGTGAGCTTAGAGCGTCAGTAAATGTTGTGACAAGATTAGCTTGCTGGTTTTCGACAGATGAAATGGCTTCTCGATTATTTCTCGAAATGGCTTCAACAGAACTGAAAACAAAACACTATATTAATGATATAAATTATTATTTGTACAAAAAATCTGTTAACACTTTTATTATACAAAGGCAATATAAAGGTGCTTTATTTTAGGATAATGTTTTGGTGTCAAGAGATAGGGATATGCTAGTACTCAAATTTTCCAAACCAAGCCAAGATTTTAATTTACTCGGGCTCAACAGATTGATGGGCTTGGCAATTTCGAGGGTGATGGATGGTTCAATGCTTAGTGTTCTTCTCTCTACTTGTCTGGATGTTGTTTGTAAAATGTGCAATTGACGTGGTTTGTGTGAGGGAAGAAGGCAGAGGTGAAGGGGAGAGTGGTGGGTGATTGAGGGGATGAGGAAGGAAAAAGATATCAACAAAGAGGACAGTGTACAGAGACATCTGTCCATGGAATGGTATCAAGATCAACAACTGAGAACCGATGTTGGTTAAGAGCTCTAAAATAGGAAATTTTTTGAGATTTTGAGTTGGGAAATTCTAGGGTTATTCTGTACCCCATTACTTTCTAATATGAAAGTTCTTAACCACAGACTTGTACAGACATATTTAAAATTTCCCAACTGTTGATCCCTACTCTACAAAAAATCCCAACTTCAAAAATTGTCAAACATTTAAAGGAGATTCCTTGTTTAGTAGATTGTAGAGATCTAAGTTAATCAAGTAGTCTAGTAACAGCGTTTTCAGTAGGCAGAGACAACGGCCGGTAAGTGTATGCTGAATGTGGTATGGAAACAAATCATAAGGGAACATGAGCTGCTCAGTAGCAAAGTTTCACTCAGCCAGCAATGCTTGAAGTGGCAGCATTGTCAGTCAATGTTTTATTTATGGTTTAGTGTTTTTAGTTGTGACTTTCGTGGCTCCTAGTCACAGTTTTATGATTCAAATTATCATATGTTGTACAGCCAATGCCTTAATTAGGGCTTTATTATATTTTGAGGGCATAAATTCAGTGAGTGTTACGCAACATATGTTTTCTTATTGCTAGATCTGCCTGATGAAATGAAGACATCGAGGTTAGTGTTAATGTTTGATTTATGAAATGCACACTAATTTTTTTTAGCAAGTATCCATACTAGTTTGAATTTAACTGATGTATCTTATTTCATTGTTTATTAAAATAGGCTTTCTTGAAATAAATTTAAATAGGCGCAAAGCAACCATGAAGGAAGAGGAGTAACAAGACTGTGTTACATTGTTACAGCTCTTATAATTCTTCATTTGATTGTGTACCTTAAACCAAGAATTAAGTGTTTTTTATCACTCTTTAACATTTTCAAATTTGGTATACATTTTTAAATTTGTTATTTAGTGTTATATTTGCATGAAATTTTGTATAACCATGTTATTTAGCGTGCTGATTTTGAATATGCCATAAGTTATTATAAATTTCAGGGGAAGCCCCTACACCCTCCCACGTTAATTATATGTTTCAAATAGTTTATTAACGTACCAGTATTAACATTTTAGGGCAACTTTAGAAGCAGGATAGGTAGACAGGTATCAAAATACTGTAGAAATATCGATGAATCCTTTTTTTATTGCTTTATTTTACAGTTGAAAATGTTTTTAAATAAACGTGGCCAAATTGCTAATTTTTTGATAGTGACGAGAGAGCTCTACATCTCTGGGAACTTACTAGTTAAATATTGCTTCCAAATGTGTTATAACGAAGCAGCGGTTTCCAACTTGGGGGTTGAATCGTGTTTTGGGTGGGATCACAATATAGAGGTTTTAGCATTATATTTACTTTTTCAAGGATTTTAATGATTATAAGAAGATGTAAAATTCTAATAGAAACGCAAGTTGTTAAAGTGCTAAAAACGACCTAGTTACTGCTTAGGTTCCTTCTGGCTATTTCATTTTAATAGCTTCCTGCTGACTTGTTTACTGTGGCAGCCTTGTAGTGCTGCTAGAATAATATAAAATCATACACCAACCCTGGGCTTGTTGATTCTATTTTACTACATATTATTTGCATATAATCATTACTATAAGCTATTTATAGTAATTAAAACAATCATTAGTGGACATGCGAGTTTAATATCATGCTCTTTTCGTTTGGTTTGTTGGTGAAGGTGGAGTAAGGATTTTAATTCTGGCCAGGGGTAGTTCACTCTAATATTCCTCCAAGCAAATAGGTGTACATTTCCTCTAATCTTTACCTATCCCACTGGTGTAGCTAACTGTAGATAGTCTGGGCTGGTAATAATACACAGTGAAAAAACCCATTAAAAACTAGGATTTGAACGCTTTTAAGTTATAAAGGGCCATGATGGCCGCAGAGAGAAAAGTTGTGGTCATAAACTACATAATGTTGGAAACCGCTGTAATAAAGTCAGTTAATTTTTTTTGCAAATATAAATAAATATATTTAAGCTCAATTGGATATTTAGCTCAGATGCAGGTAAACTGCAAAGAAATAATAATTCAAGTTGCACTTAAAAACCTTGTAGCTTTAAAAATCCAGTATGAACAAATAAACAAGGCATCACCAAAGGGGCCAGGGGCTCAAACCCCCCCCCCCCTCCCCCTGAAATGTTATGAATAAAATGGTTTTATTTATGGTTCAAACAATTTAAAAATAAAATTAAGATACAAGTACCAATTAGGAGGTTGTGTTACCATAAAAATCATTTCAGAGAGGTGTTTAATATTGAGAATTATTCCTAGACTTCAGCAGTTAGGGGGTAGAGTTGCCATATAAAACACTTCAGATAGCTTCTAGAACTGTTTATCAATTAGAATTATTTCTAGCTTCTGGCAATTGGGCGATGTGCCCCCTCCCTCCCACCCCACGCCCAGATATATTCCTTGCAATGCCCCTGGTTACCTTTCAGGGTAAATGAAGCGCACATCTTAGAAAATGTCTACTTTCTTTGAGAGAACGTAGCTTTATATTTCTGGTATAGTGTCAAGGCCAGAACCATGTAAATATACACCAATTTGATTGGAAGGACAGTTTGTAAAATTTTAACATTGTTATTTGTGGCCAACATTGATAACATTTTACCGTATTATTTGTGTTATTTTATAGAAATTGATCATATATAGCAAAAGTAACAACTTCAAATCACATCACTTGATGTATGAATATATTAAAATATTTTTAGTAACTTTAGTAACAGTTACTGTTCTTCCTACCAAAATCATATTATAGCAACACACCAGATGGGAAGGGAATTTATGACCTGTACTGATATAATATAAAATTGAATCACAATAATTAATTATTCAGTTATTCTTTATAAAAAGTTTATTTAAATATTCATCTTATTATTAACTATGGATAAAATTATTTTTTAATAAAAAGAAAAATCAATTCAAATTCCACATGATGTTTTTATCAATGTAAAATATGAATACTCTTGTCTTTCAGAGATTTGTTTTATAATTTTAATAAACATAAATCATTAATTTTTATTGAAAGCTTTAAATTCAGAGGCTTTCTATTTCTCAGAAGGTCGCTTAGCTCGAAGGAAAAAAAAAATTGAGTTCACAGACCCCTAGTAAGAGCTATTGTAAACTAATCGATTTTGTGATGAACATAAACCAAGATCAGAAACAATACTTCTCAATATAAACAATTTTTTTAGTTGATAATCTAAACACCTTGAGTAAAGTTGGGGCGAATCCCCTATTTTACAAATCTGAATCTCCAATTACCCTCAAATCCATCACCATAAAAGTGGGTTCTTTAATGTTAATGAAACACATTTTTTTAAGTATTTTAGATAGGCCGTGGAAACTAGCCGATAGACTTTGTAATAATTCTTATGGTAAAACATAACTTTTATAAGGTGGTTATCTATAATGTTGTGTTCTTCAAGAATGTAACACAACATTATAGAAGGAATTACTGTACCTCAAATTATATTGTTAACATGTCTACTTAAGGAAAACCTCTTTTCACCTTTTGAGGCACATTTTTTCATAAATGGAAAATGATACAGGAAAGAGAAACAAATAATAGGTAGCAAACACAATATGGATACAATACACCTAATTAGAATAACTTGGTTAATTTAAACATCCAAACCTATCTACAAAACCTTCTGGTTGCTTATTAAAAGTTTACAAACTATTTTTGTATGAGTACTCACATGTCCTGTGACTGAGATTCTTCAGTGAATTGAGTTTGTGTGTCTTGTGTGAGATCCATGTACATAGCGGGGATATCATCTCTACGTTTTCTCATCATCTCCTTTTGATGAACAGTGAGAGGACGACTCCTCAGAGGTGTCGCTGTACTGATTAACACAGGAACTGGGTTCTGAAAACATGTTAATTACCTATAGAAGGCATTTTGATCTCCAAACGGGCCACCCAATATGGCAAACAAAATCTGTTTCCTATTTGGATAAAATATCCTCCTTTGGATTACACACTCTTGAATTAGCCTTTATTATTTATTATCTTATTACCTGTTCGGGTTATACACCAATGTACTAGTTAATTTAAATAAGTTAGAGATTAGGAAGGTTAAATTTAGATAACTGTGTACCCAAATTTGTGTGGAGGAAAAATGGAAAAAATTGAGGAAAAATTACCCTTAGCACACCCGAATGAGTTGGAACCCCAATTTCTCTGTCATGGGCAGTATAATCTATTACAAGACTGGCGCCTTACACCATGTGGCCACCGAAGCTGGAAGGGGTAACTTAAAACAAATATTGTTGTACGACACTTGGTTTAGTTTCTGCCCAGATGACAAAGAGTAAAAAAAAAAATTCAAAATAGTATCAATTTGTATTTTATGTAAGCTTATATTTTTTTTAATGTAGATGCTGAACAATCTAGGCTTCATAGCTATTTACAATATATTTTAAAATGAATAATATAAGGGTGGGTACTTTGGGCCCTAGAATATAAATCCTTGATAGTATTATTCACAATATAAAAAAGAAAAATATTGGGGAAAAACGAACAAAAAAATAAATAATTTGTAATCGAGTTATAATGATGCTTTCTGGTTCCTTATCCTTATCCCAACATAATTATAGAACAAACCTAACAATAAGACCCCATACCATAAATGTATCATTTAACTTACTGTGAATCCATATTATAGACAAAAAGTTACAATTTAGTAATACTAGTGGTTCATCAGGTAGATAAAGTGGCCTGATGTGTGTGTGTAATTAATATGTATCAGTTTCTTGATTTACAAATGGTTACAAATTTTTATGGGTAGTTAAATACAGTGGCGTGTGGTCAATTCTGGACTAAGAGAAGCAAGGAGGCAACAATAAAGGGGGTCGGATGGACCCTAGTTAAATTGGAAGCTCACACTAGTCCTTCCTTGGTCTTTTGTTGAGTTTAAAGAATTATAGGAAAGAAATAAAGGGAATAGGGGTAAACACAAATTATTCATGGAATAAAACAAAATAAATGGTGATATTAGAAATATTACTCAATCATTAAATTATATATAAATTTAAATAATATTTGTAATTTTAATTCAAATCAATACTACTACTACTAATAATAATAATAAGTCAATTTACGATTGTCGAAGCTTTCTCTTGGGTTGTGGCCTGCAAGTAAAATTGAGCTTTTGTATGCATTTTAATAACTTTACAAATATTATTTATACCAATGAATATAGATTTATTCCACATGCTATTATTGTTTGTAAATAGTAAAGTCAACTATATAGTTTTCCACCAACCCAACACCTGGATAACTAATAAACACGTTCATAAAATTGAGGATAGAAATGTCAAAGTTTTGGGTATAATTATTAATAAATAAATATATATAGAGAGAGATAAAAAGAAAGAGAGAGGGGTATATATAAAGAGAGGTTCACTAAGGATGGGAGTGGGTCTGCCTCTTTCAAATATTTTCTTTTTTTCCATATAAAGGTCTAAACGAAAAACTATGCTTCAAAATGAGTTGTGATTCAGCAGCCCTACTCTTCCACTGCTGCACTTGATGCACTAATAAATCTACTACTGTAAGCAAAAAATTCCCTTGGAGAATCAATCGAGTGTCAATATTCTTGTAAAATAAAACTTGCTGTAAATTGGAGATAAAGATATTATTTTGTAATATACCCATTATTATGTCTAGAAACAAAACATATTGCTAAAAATAACCTAAAAACAGAATTTTAAAATTATAATGGTTATGATTATACATCAATCACGAAAGTAAACTGAGTCAATACTCTCCAAGAGAAACTCTGGTTCCCTTTCCCTGGTGAGGGTTAAACATACCCGGAAACAAACAATTGAAGAAATAAAGAGCGAGACCAGCTGGCTGGCCGGTCAGTCTGAGAAAGAATTACTTGCTTTATAGCCTAGAAAGAAAAGCTGCCACTTCAACTATTGTTAACAGTTTACTTAATGGAGAGGTTTCTAATTATAATAGTTTGTTTTAACTTTATTTTTCCCTTTTTAATATTAGGGACGCATTGCTTCCCTTGCTTTCAATGAATGAACGAAATTGTTAAATTTAGTCGACCCTCTTTCCCCAGTGGTTTTGGAGATATGTCTGGGGAAGCTGAGGTAAGTGGGGGTGTTCTAATTATAGCACCCGTGGGCACTCCCCACTCAAAGAATGATTCCTTAGCCCTAGTGGTTCTGGAGATACATATGAGAATGCTAGGAGGGAGGGGGTGTTTTAGGTTAAACGATATAAATAATTTTATTATTATTATTAGCACCGCGTCTTACTACTCGCTTGGGTTGTACACACTTACACTAATGTGTAATGGTAGGGTGATTGTAAGATGAAATAGAGGACATACAGTTTAACGTGGGATCCGAACCACGGTGGAGGCCTGGCATTCTCCACATTCCCAAGATGTCTTGTCAGAGGTGAAGGAAAGGGTTTGGCAATCAGATAAATCTGTGCCAGGACCCAGGATTGAACCCCGGTCCCCCAGCACAGAAGTCAGACACCTTACCCCTAGACCTCCAGGTCACCATATATGAATAAATAAATAAATAATTTAAATTAGCCTGTAAGTTAACTTAAAGTCTGAGCTATGCCCATGTGAAATTTCACCTCCCTTTGTTTAGTGGTTTTTGAGTGAATGGGTAAAGCAGATTTGCAGCATATGACACCACAATGATAAGCATGATTACTTCATAGTATAATAGTAGATGTATATTTTACTATCCTCTAGAAATTAAAGAATTAATGTGAACAAAATCATAAATGTAGGAAAATAAATGGTATGGTGCACTGCACTAACTTTTTTCCGTTTAGTCTTAGAATAGAGACATTTGCTAAAAACTCGTAAAATTTAGGAAACAAAATAATATACAGCGTTTAAGAAACATTGAAACAATAGAAGCATCTCTGTCTACCAACAAGCCTAAAAATCAACTTTATATTTCTAAATACTCCATAAAAAACAAATGTTTGCTTATAGCTCAGAAACTATTGGTTTGTTAACTAATATATATTCCAGATTCAAATATTTTTAATTCTAACAGTACTACAGCTTGACAATGATAAGTTTTTCATATAACAAATAGATACGAAAGTATAGTCAAAATTGAAAAACTCTGCATGTATAGTACCCTCAAAGTCATTTTCAGGGGAAAATAAAAATTGCCATTTTGTATGTAATTTTAAACAGTCTAGATACAAAATTTAATCAAAATCGTTAGAGGATTTTTTTGTTTATTTGCCCTTCAATGTGTTACCACCCCTCTACTCCTTATTTCTATATGTAGCACTTTTGCATTCCCAAAGCGGCCAGTCATGCTCTACCCCTATCCCCCCCCCCCTTCTATGTTCACAGTCACCAGCCAAACATTCCCCTCTCTTGCTTTGTGGCAAGCCGAGCGCTCCCGAACCACCTATCTAGGGCGGATAAAAGGAGCAGACAGACCGCTGGCTGGCATCAGTCAATGGTAGCCCAGCTCTGCGCTGAGTCACAACCTCTCGAGTAATAAACCATCGTCAACAATTTGTGTGTTTCTTCGTAATTCAGCTGCCCACCATAACCACCCTTCCTATCCGGTTCACCACCAAGTTTAAGGGGGTTATGAAATATCAACATTTGTCAAATACAATACTTTTGTCTTTGAGAGGTCGAAAGAAAGTTAAACTCATGCAAATGTGGGAAAGTTAATATGTTATGCTTAACATGTTTTCTAAGATCCAGCTTCAGGATTAATAGGTAAGTGATTTTTAAGAATAAAATGAATTCAACCCTTCTCTGGAGTAAACCAAAGAATATTATTTTCAAACTAGTGAAAAATGACAATCTGGAAACAAGAATTGAACCCAGGACCCTTGGCTTTGTGCATCAATGCTCTACCACTGATCCATCCAAGTCTGTCTCGTGTTCAGGGCCATCTTTCACTATTGGTTGATACATCCATATTGTCGTTTTTCATTTAAATGAAAACCTGCTTTGGTGGCTGTGTGTTCTAAAGCAATATTCTTGAAGTAGACTGTCAATGAAGAGTAGATCGAGGTTTGAATCTCCGTCGGGTGTACTAAGGGTGGTTTTTCTAAACTGGTTTTCCAGTCTCCCTCCATGCAAATGTGGGTAAAATTCCTATTAACATCACCTTCCTAGTTCTTAAAACCATTAGTGTAATTAGTATATAAGTATAACTCAAAAGGGTAGTAAGACATGGTGCTAAAAACAAACATTTAATTGGATTTGATTCAGCCCTCAGGAATGATCTTGTAGGCCAGTGATTCTCAATAAATGGCGGCCCACAAAGGATGTCAGTCTGGCCCCGAGGTAAATAATTAAACTGATAAAACCAAAAGATAAAAAATCCAACAGCACTAGTTTTACATCGTACATTTGACAGCCCTGTGCTAGGTGTGACAGGAGAAGGGAGGGCAAAGGTTATTGAAAAGATAAACAGTCGTGGTTGCATACTGCACTTGTGAGTCAGTATACCAATAACTGGTCCCAGTGCAACATAAAGTGTGTTTTCACGGATGACCTGTTATCTTTGTTGACAATATATTTATGACCGAGATGATACCAGAGATCGATTTGGAAACACTTTCCTTGACCATACAAAGCAGATTAGGGGCTGACCAATGATCCGAGAATTTGTCCATTAATTTCAAAACAGCATCACTTCTTATGTTAGATTTAAACGAGTATAACTTCATAATCAATGGATTTTATATTTTTGGACAGAAATTAATAGCTATAAGTACATGAGAGTAAGGAGGTACTTAAAAATAGTTTAGTTATGTATAAAAGAGAATACTATATAATCTAGGCCTATTTAATATTACATATGTACTTCATGTTTTCTTAAGGTAAAGTCAAAATAAGCACTAATCCAAGAATAAAATTAAATAGCTCATTTTCCATATTTTTAATCGTATTACATGTACCGCAGTACATGCAATAGGTTTATATAAATTCACGTGCCAGTTGTTAGATCTACTCTACACTAACCACTATTTTTGTTTAGGAAAGACATCTCAAAACCGTTTTCGTGTTCCACCTGGGTCAGAACCTCCTTGGTTGTAAACGCTCGATACCAAAACATAACCAAGTCAATAGCGAAAACTCGCCTATTGATACATGAGGTACCTAATTTTCGTTCCGAGTATACATAAATTTACCAAATTATGTTTTCACATCCTCTGGATCAGTACATGAAAGTGAATAAAAACATTTTAAGCACCACATCATAATAACTGTTCAGGTTATAGGCATAAGAAAAATAAAATCGTTGTGGCCCTTGGTGAAAAGTAACTGGAAACCATTGTTGTAGACAATCATCTATCAGTTTGTGATACACATGAATTAATGGATATTATTATCTGATTTAGGTGCGTTGACATACATTGTGAAGAAAAAGTTTACATAAGAATAAGTATTTTATTTGAAGAAATCTTCTACTACTTTTAATATAACCAGTAAAAATTTAGAGTCTCCAAACTTAATAATCATGACAATCAGTCCCACCACTCCAAACACTTTAACTGTGTTTACCGCGTCTAAGCGTTAGGCTGTTTCAAATGTAATTTGCTTGTTGCACTAACAGTTTCTTAGTGTCAAACTTTCTTTAACATTTACTCCTATCTGCTGGGATGATTTTAAACTAATTTTACCTTTAAATATAGTATAGTGAACTAACCTGTTTTAATCTAGACCACAGTTTGTAAATGTTTATACATGCATTCTTTATCATGACCTCTGTCAGTCATGTTCAAAATAATAATACAAATATTTTGAAAGAGACAATGAGAGAATTTTAATTGAATATGAGTTAGGTGATAGTGATGATGATTGTCTAATAAGTCACTCTGATTCTAATAGTGTGTCAGAAAATAAAATCATGCCAGAACCAAATAAAAAAGTGGTGAATGGGAGCTGTTTGGTTCAAGAAGGGACACATTCACCTTTAAAGCAAATTCAGGTATTTATACAAATTTCAGTGAAAATCGTATAGGGATGAATTTAATTTTGAAGTAAATTCAGGTATTTATACAAATTTCAGTGAAAATCAAGAGCATTTAGAATTGTTCGAATATAGAAAGGAACAATATGGTTTATAAGTAAGTTAAATGAGTAATACATTATTTTTGCTTTTCTAAAAAGTTTTTTTCATTATTACATTTTTGTATATGTATTCAGTTAAGGGGTTAATTCAATGACCACCAAAAACACGAGCATATTTAAATTTAAATTTCAAATAATCATTTATTACTATATTGAGAGTTGTCTATCTATGTGTGAGCCAAATATCTATTTCTAGTTTATTTATCAACACCACACATCACTTACCTTCATAACACTGACAGAAGCAATTTTACAATCCCAAGTTAAAGGTTCACTTCCACTTTGATGAGAAATTGGTGTTGTTTGTGATACCAGGATAGGTGTAGAAGGGTTAGGTTTCAACGGCGACAATCTTTTTGAACCAGTATTTTTGGACATTAAAGTGCCAGAGAGTTTAGGAATCCCACTAATTATATTCATCGAATTTTCAGTGTCATCTTCTGGTATCATATCATTGTCTTCTAGCAAGCTCTTTTCAAAGGCTTGCATTAAATTGGGAGGAATAGTCACAGAATCCTTAGCAAATGCTGGTGAGAGGATATCTGACCAAAACCTGATCGTGATGTTGCGTAATTTGTTACTATGATGTCTGAAAGCTGCCTCTATTGAAGGAGTGATATGCGTGACAAGTTTCGCCAAACCAACTTTGTTCATGACAATTTCAACAAACTTAGTGAAAGAAAGAAAAAGCTGAAACACTTGCAAGTTCATCTCTCCCCAGCCGGCTGATGGTTTGGAAGGTAGCTTCAAGATAGTGTGGACAGCTTCCGAAAGTTTGGAGACCAAGGGCACTATGTTAGGTGATGTGGTCATCTTGGCAAATATTACGGACATTGCTTGAGCTAGAGAAGCCCCAACCAAATTGCAAGAATCCAATGAGGACCTGATCTTCAGGCATTCTGCCAGGGTGGTTAGTAAGTGGAGAACATTACTAATATTCTGTAAAGGCTTTTCCTGTAGTTTCTTCAGGAAGTTTGTGCTCTTACCCTCTGAAACAAATAGCAGTTTTAGAATCAACACATTAAATATTTAAATTGGTGTTATCCAAATTTATTTTTCTGCAAGAGTGATTTTTTTTTCTATAAAAATTCACTAAATAATTATAGCCATCCTTTAGGGATGAAAATTAATACATCTCATAATAAGAAAGTTGATTAAAACATATTTGTAATATTTCACACAGTAGAAAATTTTTTTTTGTCTTGAGATCATACTTAGTATGAACTCGAGCTATGAAAAATATTTTGATAACAAAATACAATTTTAGCATAAACACATCTAATAATAAGAAACCTTTAATCATTTAATGTGAAATAGGGGTGTGTGAGGCTCTAAAAGCTTCCGACTTAGCTTTGATAATTATAAAGGTTTGTCAATTAAAATTTAACTAATTTATGTTCAATCAGCATCATTCTGAGCTTTTATGTACATAACAAATTAATTTTAATATGAGAATATCTGAAGCAATTTAATTATGTTAAAATAATTGCTTTATTGATCACATCAGAATGAAATATTACAAACAAATGCCCAATAAAACATTTTCTTCATACAGCTTAAACTAATTACTTATAACTAACCTAAGATGTTATACGTGTATTTTAGACTTGTCGTCAACCCATGTTTTAATTCAGTTGATGATGTTATATCCATTTATTGACATTTTTTATATATGACATTTTGTTGCTCATTAAAAGCAAAATATAATTAATCTTTTAAATATTAAACACTTAATTCATCTACCAATTTTAAAACTATCTAACTCATTAAATTGAAAATCTATTTATTTTGTTATAGCTATTCCTGAGTTTTCTATTCAAGTCTTAACTTTAAATACATACAAAATATTAACTTAATCAATAATAAAGATTTTCTCATCGACATGGTTTATACAATACAACAATATAACAAAGGCATTGTTTCAATGAATATTTATGTAAAAACAATAGCCAAAGCCGTTCTTTTAAGACTGCTGAATCACGATGGAGCTAATTGTAACATTGACAAACCAGCATTGCGAAATTTGTATTTTGTTTGAGGGCAGATTGACCACGTAAAAACAAGAGAATGAAAATGTTTCTAAATATTAGCCAAGTAGTTACCTTAAAGGTGATATCCAGTTTGGATCTACTTTCCCGTATTCAAAAGTCAAGGCATGTGATCTGCAGCAATCATTTTTGATATACATTATAAATGATATAAAACACTAATAATAAAATACTATAAAATAAAATGTTATCAATGTCGACCACAAAAATGTGTTTGCATTTTCTATACAAAATGGAATATATCTATTTTAAAGTGTAGGTGAAAATACTCACTTTTAGGTGTAACATTGTCAATCGCACCATAAGGAATAACATTCACTATATCTTTCAGGGCATGGGCTAGAGTAATAAGTTGAGTCATTGTCAGTGTAGATTTCTTCACTATAGTCATCATCTTAGAACAGAGGTGTTCTCCTACTTCATTGACTTCAATAGTTGCCACCATATTGGCATTTGTATTAAATATTTTAAACAAATGGCTCCATAATCTCATCAGCTCGGACACCTGAACAAAACAGAGTGTAATGTAATTTTTTTTTTCACAATTTGGTAAATGTGTGTATCTGTATTAATACAATGAAGAGCTTGTATGTCATAAGCATTGCACAATATCTACTGCACACTAAGAGCTAAAAAATATTTAAGCACCGCTTCTTACTATCCATTTGGGTAATTTTAAATTAGTAGCCCAAGCGTACCTAAAAGCTGAAATTCTAAACTTATGATTGGATTTTTAAATTTATTAAAGTGTACCAGAACAAATGAAATTGAGATTTTTTTTTCTGTACATTTGAAGCAAATAAAACCATTGCCTAGGCTAACTTCATTATGTAGCTACTACAGGTAACACCAGGCACTTCTGTTTGTACAATATACAAGAGATACAATCAACACAAAGGCCAATAACTTAATTTATTACTTGCATCGATTGTCGCATGGTCCAATGCAATCCAATGGGTGCTAGGACACCGTGAAAAAAAATATCTTAATATATGAGAGAATCTTAGATGTGCACTTGCACAAGCATGAAGAAGAGCTTGGAAAAAATTATATTCAGGGTAGTTAACCAGAATTCAAACCTCGACCACTCTGTCTGTTGACAACATTCAAATGGAAGCTTAAAGCCCTTAAAACTGCTCAGCCCCTAAAGAGGGCTATTAATTAGTATATGGATATAATACATAATAAAAATATAAGGACAAATAGTAATAGCTTCATTAGTTGATTTAAGAATTTTTTACGTGCTTTGGTTTTTCTGTTAAAGAATTTAATAAAAAGCAACACAATAACACAAGTCAAAAATAAGTTTTAAAATAAGGAGTATCTACATTATGTTATTTTTTAATGTGCACCAAATTAATTGAAATCATTTTTGAATATAGGGCCATAAAACAATCATAACACTGTTTTAGCAAATCTTAAAAAAAATATGGATGTATTAAGGTTATACTAACCTGAGAGTTCTCAGCTTCATGAACATGTTGAAGAGGAAATATGAGCACTGCATAGAGGGTAGAGAAGTCATGGACAAGGTTGTTGCCCTGATTCAACTCTCCGTCTTTCTCCAGGAACCTTATGAGGGCACGCACTACTACTCCCCATACAAGAAAAGCATCCCAAGAATCAAGATAAGACTCATTTGATGCTGTGTCTATTCTCTTCATGAGGGCTAATACGAAATCAAGAGTGAAAGAACGAGGGGAAATTGCCATCTTCAGCACAGCCTTCAATACAAACATGTGGTGTTTGCTGCCACCCGATAGACTGAAACATATTAGGACAGTCATTGATAAGACATGGTAGCTTAGGGTGTTTCAAATGCATAACAAAAAAATATCTGAAAGCAATCTGAGAGCATTAAAACATATTTATTTTTAAGTTTTAGCCTACCAATATATTAGACTGAAAAATGGCCACAGCTACCCCACCACACCACATACCCGTCCAATAGTCTTTTTACTACCCTAGTACATCCCATTATAAGAACCATTGGCCAGTACATTACACATTTGGTAACGTTGAGAACTGCATATAATCATAGTGATATATTTGAAATAAAGAAACCTTAATAAGAATATTAGGGATACAACTTGGAATTAAAATGGCAACTGTAATGAAATGGCCAATCCTTCAATATTAACTTTACATTTTTAAGCATGTCTTAAGGACATTTTATTTGCCATCTGTGGTTTACCAAGTGGGAAATCTTCAACATTAGCAATCATCTAAAGATTTTAAAAATGCATCTCTCCGGCAAGGATTATGCTATAATGTTGAGTTATATTCTTAAAAATGCAACTTTATAAAAATAATGTTATAAAAGTTATGTTTTTCATAAGAATCAATGCCAAGTCTAGGGATAAGGTTCTAAGCTGCCCCAAAAATCTCCATTTACACATCAGAAATATAAATAAACCCAAAAATACACCTAAAGGTGACACTAAAATTTAAGCAGGATGATTTAATAGCAGTGAATTAAAATTAGGATTATTATATGTCAAAAGCTATTTAGTGGTATAGGGGTAAGGTGTCGGGACTTCTGCGTTGGGGGTCCGGGGTTCAATCCTCGGCCTCGGTCTGATTGCCAAACCCTTCATTCACCTCTGACAAGATGTGTATTTATCACAACTTGTGAATGTGTGGAATATCAAGCCTCCACTGTGGCTCGAATACCCATTAGCATAAGTGTGTACAACCCGAACAGGTAGTAATGTGCGGTGCTAATAATAATAATTATTATTATTATTATTATTATTAGCACCGCATATTACTACTACCAATAATTATTATTATTATTAGCACAGCATCTTATGACTAATTACTTATAACTAGCCTATTATTATTATTATTATTATTATTATTATTATTAGCACAGCATCTTATGACTAATTACTTATAACTAGCCTATTATTATTATTATTATATGTCAAAGTTACACAATAAGAAAACAGTTAAATTAACTAGTTGGTCTTGAGGTATGACCCTTTAACAACAAAATACCAAGTTTGAACCAAAATTTCATAACATTATTTCAGCTTTGACGCCATTTAAACACCCACTTTTTTATTTTGGGGGCATACAATAATTTCTCTAAATAAGAAAGTAAAAAACTGAAACTAGACACTTATTCTTATAATCCAAGGACTTAAAGGGAGATTCTAAATAATTTCGTAAGACACTAAGGAAAAGCAAAAATACATCAAATTATGCAACCTTTCAGTAAAATATATTTCATATAAAAATCTTAATAAAGCGATGCTAAAACCAATAACTTGATCTTTGT
The DNA here is from genome assembly GCA_902141385.1 of Timema californicum. Classification (NCBI taxonomy): domain Eukaryota; kingdom Metazoa; phylum Arthropoda; class Insecta; order Phasmatodea; family Timematidae; genus Timema; species Timema californicum. Next base: position 59,430 of record CABFOW010003265.1, read on the forward strand.
AAGAGGCATTCTTCAACTGACAAAGATAAACTACTAAATTTATAAATCCCAATTTTAAAGTAGTTATATTATGGAGGAAACATGAAAACTAAGTTGTGCACTTAAGTGTCAGTAATATCAACAAACCATCTAGCCTCAGGGACAAGAATACATTCCGAGTAAATAGCAGAAGAAACATTATTCTGGAATGAGAAAGAAGAAGTATTCTTAGTGGATTAAGTTACAAGTGAACGTGGTTTCGTTTACTTGAGAAACTCTGCTTGTGTCTTCCATTGTTAAGACACAACACAACTCACCTTTTTTTGTATCAGTGGTTGCATCATCTATAATATTACCAAGACCCCCCTTAGGGATATAAAAACAATGTGGCCACACAGGGCCCCGTGGTTGCTTAGGTGACAGAAGGATAAACAAGTTTAGGTAGGAATTTTTATTTGCATGCTCGGATAATACGTTCCCTGCAAAGGTGATCTAGCAAATATTGACATATTGTAAAAAAAAACCTAACCATATAGTTTGATTTATTGAACGAGTGAAGTGAGTTCTCTAACTCCACCAATTTACATTTGTCTGCCTGTGGTGGATATGTCTCATGATAACTTTTGAACACATCAACTAATTTAATTCAAACTTGTCACAACTTATCTTTGTTTTTTATACAAATCAAGTTTGTTGGGGAATAACATCAAACAAAGCCTTGTAGATAAATAAAGCCATAAATGCATAAAAAAAAATTGATTCCAGTCTTATACAGCTGAAAATTGGCATTTATAGGTGCAAACTACTGAAATGACTTTAAACTAAAATTTTAAGTCTCTAGCTTATTTTTTGGGGGAGGGAGGGAGGCCAAATAACTAGGGGCACCATGTCTGCTATGGGTGGCCATGCGCGTCACACTTGTGGATTACAGGTAGGATATCGAGGCTTTTCCTAAATATTTATATATCCTCTAAAAGGAATTAAACCTACTTCATCTGTTTCATTAACATAATTAGTGTATGTGTATGACCAAAACAGGTACTAAAATGTAGGGATAAAAAAAACTCACCTTCTGGTACTAAGCAAAGTGGGTGAGAATAACATATCCACCACCATAAGCGCTGGTGTTCCACTCATCAACCCCGCCGACCCCACATAGTAGACTTGCGACATTAACACCCAACAGGGTAGAGGGTATGGCCCATTCACCAACAGATCCAGTATGGGATTCACAATGAGAGGAGCCAATGGTAAGAAATTTTCAGATGTTTTCACAAGGTCAAGTAGGCCCATTATGACGCGTAGCACATCCTATAGAAATATACAGTTAAAAGTTATTCTGTGTCTGAATCAGGGCCGTGGAAACGGTATGCCAAGCCTTCGACTCGAACTCCTTTATTTTTTCAACTGTCAAGACTCCTACTACTTCAGAAATGGCTAAAGTATGTTCATGGGTAGTTTCTTTGGCATTGTAGATCTATTTATGAATAAATTTGTTATACCACATTATAAATATTGGTATTAAAGAATAAAAAAGTATAAGATTAAATGATATATTAACCATATATTTTTATAATATTATAAGTTTTTATTTTTATTTCCGAGTCGATGACTCCACCCCAGATTGCTTCAGATTCCACAACCCTTATCAGAATGTATTTAAGTGTAAATAAGCTAGGGAGAAAAAACAATATATTTATGGTCGGTATCAAGTTTTTTTTTCACATTCTCACTAAGAAATAACTTTGTAAAATAAATATTTTAAAAGTTAGCATGTAATTGAGATATTAAAACTACTTATTTTCCTGATGAACAAACTCAAACACTCGACATAAAAAGCAACTTATTAGCAGTTAGCAGACAACAGCTGTTGGAACAATTGTCCCATAAAAATGAAAACAAATTTAACAAATGTTGACAGATGTTATGTTTTTTGAAACATTTAAATGTAGACAAGTGGAAAAATTACAACTTCAGAAAATAGCAGATCTGAAATTGAGTAAGTGGGTTCAAACATGTGCCATTAAGAAATAAGTCATAATGCTTTTCATGAAAGGTAGTGGGGGTTTTCGCTGACATTAGAAACTTTTTTTGCCCCCAAAAAAATAATACAGCATTTACTTAAGGTGTTAGAGTGTACTTGAACAATTTGATCTAGTCCTGGGGTATAGGAGTAGCTTTATAGATGGAGATATTTTATGTTCAAAACATTATTATTATTGTTATTACCAATATAATCAAATATCAAAAGTTTCCAAGGTAATTTATTTAAACATCTAAACTTAAGAATAAAGGTCTTGTAAATAACGTGTTTTCTAGTAAATAGCTATATTTAACCCTTAAATGCCCAGAGCACTGATAAAATGGTGCACCAAGTAGTGGCTAAAACACTCACACGACCGATCCATCGGATCGGCATCAGCCAGTCTTTTAGTTATATATTTTATTACTATATGTCACCACAAGGACTGTATCATAAACATGAAGATCTAGTTAGTATTTTCTTCAACATAAAGCACTGTAATGTTTATGAAAATATATTAAACAAATGAAGTTTGCTATCATATATTTACATTGTGGCACAATTACATTTCTGGCTTCCGTGTTTCTCTTTATTTAATATGTATTTTGCAGTTGATATTTATTTTCATTCTTAAGTTTATTTATTATTTTGTGTTTATTTTCTTCATAGTTATTTTTATTGGAAGTTATCCAGGTCTAAGTGTTAGGACAAAAGTTTGATTTTATTTTTATCTCGGCAATAGCTGGTCCAAGTTCTAGGCTAAATGACTCGGATATAACAGATTATTTAGACACTATTGACAGTGAAAGTGACTTTGTGCCCGAAAGTGACTCTGATACAACTAGTGATGACAATAACCCAGATCTTACGACTTTGTGGAGAGTGTTTTCCCAAATACAGGTGCTGACTTCAAAATTGTAAGATCTGTCCTGTGTACATGATTTTACAAAGTCATATAGTTTAGAATCAGCCAAACCTACAAACAATAAACTTTATAGAAATAAATGCGCTTTCATGCAGGATGACTGATGAAGAAGGGAGATGTGAAAAAAACAGGGATTTTTTTAAACTTTGAATTATAAATTTTGATTCGAGTTTTTCAAATTATCAAATTTCGATATTTTTTTTCAAAATATCTGAAGTCAAATGATTTATGATTTTTTTTTCTTCTAAATTTTCAATGTTTATGTATAAGCGTGATTTTTTTTTCCATTTGCATTCATTGAAAACTTTTTCAATGGGATTGTTAAAAATGTTTGGATTTAATTATGTGAAATTAGCCCGAGTTTTTCGGATAAGCCAAGTGAAAATGTGTTGAGTGCAAAAGGGTTAAGATTTTGGAGTTTTCAGTCAAATTAAAATTGACTTTTTTTTTTACATGATTCAATAAAGATATTCAGAGAGCATGAGTGTAACAATTTGATACACCATTATACATAGAGCCTCATACACATACATTAATTGTATAACAGATGTAATGGCATTTAATATATGATTTGACTATAATTGACTTGGCATACAATATTTTTTTCAACTAGTTTCAAGCAATGGGTGTACACATATTAAAATAATAATGAAATGATTACCTTGACCATTTCAACAACCTTATCCACACTGATGCTATTGCTGCTCAAAGATTGCAGTACAGAGTTAATGTGGCACATCAGTAATGCCCATAGTTGTCTTACACGCGATTCTTCTCCCTTGTTTATTATCATTAACAAAGTACACTCCCCAACAGAATGAATGACCGGTCGAGAGATTTTAAGAAAACTCTCAGGGGACTGTAGCAACACAACCGGGAGAGGATCCAACAAGTCTCCGTCCTCTTTACGGCGAGGATTGCGGCTCAGGATACCAAACATTGCAGATATGCAAGCCTGATGGTTGCTCGGCTCTCTCTTACCAGGACTTCCCAACAGGGTAGTCTTTTGGTAAGACGGGAAAGGAGTTTCTTTCAGCGGACCAAAACAGTAATTGAGGAATGGCACGACAACTCGTTCCAGGTAATCTCTTCTTCCTTCCAACCGACGAACTAGGTGCCACCAAACATCCAGCTTTTTGCGGCTGAGCTCTGGCGTCTTAGTGTTACTAGCTATCAGTGGCATTAGAAGGAGCTTCACTTTTCGGTCGAGGTCATCCAAACTGTTTCACACAAGAGTGTCAAGAAAGATCAATAGAATTTCAATTTTGTTAAGTTACTGGTAATCATTAAACGGTTCTGTGAATTATCCCTTAAAATGTAACTTACCCGTTAGAGAGGAACTTAGTGATCAGATGCTGCCAACACGTGAAAGCATTCATTCGTGTGTGTGTATCGGTGGCCTTAAATGCTTTTTCCACCACGACAAGCAGCCCATTCAAAATTGCGTGGCATTCCTTCTTTTGAATAAAGTCTTTCAATAGATCTAGTGAGAAACACCACAAGCGATCCCAGTCAGGTGAGCTCACCTCTGCCAACTTTACCATCACTGGGATATACCTACAAGGAACACAACTATCTGTATATTACCATTTAATTTGTTCTAAGAAATAAATTAATTTAAAATAGGTAGAGGTAGAGAGGATTTAATAAGAAGAGAAGTGCCTTTGAAGTGTAAGGAAGTGTTGTGTAGGGTGTATTTTGTACCCATTTTCACATATTATGAAGTAGAAACCTGGACGCTGAATGTAGGAGAAACTAGGAAATTGGAGGCCGTGGTAACGAGGTTTGTGAGAAACATGTCAGCTGTCATGAGGAACAGAATAAGGAAAATCCCAAATTATTCCTTCAAGATTGATTAACAAAAGTCTTTTTTTGAATATGTGGTCAAGAGTTTTCTTGTTTTACAGAAACAAATTTTTTTTTTCCTGGCATGATTTTACTTATTTCATTAGAGTTTTACAACTCCTTAACAAGAACCAAAGTTTCTTCCGGTAGTAATTTGCCGGGTTTAGGGTTTGGATTGCCATTATACTCTTTTCTTTCGCTAATTGTTTGGCTTTTCATGCTAGGTAATTTGATACACCAAACTCTATTTCAACTTTACTTATGGTCCAACTTTTATTCAATAACGTCAGTATTTGCAATTTTTTTGCTCTTATTTTTAGTTGTTTTGAGTTTTTCTTTTAATTTATTTATGATCTCACTTTCTTCTTTATCTTCACTTTCCTGACTATCTGAATCTCCAGAATTTATTTAGTTTTCTTTTAAAATTTGAAGCTATCTTATTAATCTTTTAATTTCGATATCTTTTTAGGGAAATTTTTCTTTTAGAAATTGGCGACTCTCCAAGCATTACCAAACCTTGATCAAAAGGTTTTACAGCATCAGCATTTTGAAACCCAAATTCTTTGTCAGCATTAAAACTAACTTCAAGAAGAACTGAGGAATCACCACCATCTTCTGAGTCATAATGTTTTTCTAAATTTTTTCTACAACCATTACATACTTTTCAATTGTAATGAAGGCATTTTCTCTACCATTTCCTCTGTAGTGTTATTATTATTATTAGCACCTTGTACCTGTTCGGGTTGTACGCACTTACGCTAATGTGTAATGGTAGGGTGATTGTGAGATGGAATGGAGGCCCTACAGTTTAACGTGGAATCCGAACCACGGCGGAGGCCTGGCATTCCCCACATTCACAAGATATCTTGTCAGAGGTGAAGGAAGGGTTTGGTAATCAGATAAATTCCTCTGTAATGGACCTTTTACTAAATTTAGAATGATTTTTAAACTTAAACGGATTTGAGCATCTGGGTGTAAAAGGTTTGTCAGCCAGTGTTATTAGAATAAAAGTTTTGGAAGCAATACAACCCTTGTTAAACCTACAACTAGGCCCATTTCTTAATAATTTACCATTTCACACAACTATTATTATTATTATTATTAGCACCGCGTCTTACTACCCGTTCGGGTTATACGCACTTACGCTAATGTGTAATGGTAGGGTGATTGTGAGATGAAATGAAGGACCTACAGTTTAACGTGGAATCCGAACCACGGTGGAGGCCTGGCATTCCCCACATTCACAAGATGTCTTGTCAGAGGTGAAGGAAGGGTTTGGTAATCAGATAAATTTTTGCCGGGACCGAGGATTGAACCCCGGCCGCCAGCATAGAAGTCTGACACCTTACCCCTAGACCACCAGGTCACCCCACACAACTATTGAACACACAACACAGTTTTGTCTATAAGGGTTGTATGCAAGAACTTGACTAAGTGGATGCTTTGCGGACATTAGTGTGGGTCTGCTTGCGTCATCATAGGTTAAAAGGTGGAGTGATAGTGTGCTTGGGACCACATTATCGGTCCACTAAGCATTCATTATACGTTCTTGCATAGCACCCTAAGTTTTCAACATCAAGGACTCGATTAACAATGATAACACACCATGTGATTTTATGGGGTGGACAAGTATTAAGCAAAATATTAGAACCACATGGCCTCCAACCCAAAATATTTAGTTAAAATGTTTTTAATCAAAATCAAATAACTTAAGTATTTATACTTGTTACACTCAAACACAAATATATTAAATCCCATAATTGCAATTTAAGATGAACTTTACATAGGAAACATTGTTATCTCTAGTGTTATCAATAATATAATCAATAATGTAACATGGTTGTTCTAGAAACCACATAATAGACATGTTCCTCATTCAAAGTATACACTCGTTGGCCACATTCTTATCAAGAAGAAATATTAGGCAAGTTTCTTAAATACTATTGTGCGCTTTTTTCATGGTTATATTAGTTAACATTTATTATTTGAAGAAAAGTTCACTTTTGTGATATAAATTATAAAAAAAAAGGAGTTTAAGTGAAATGTAGAAACTTTTTAAAACTGAACAGAGAGATAATAACCATACCATTTGTTCATATTGTTCACAAGGAATTTTTTTGTAGTGGAACATGTGGAAATACACCTAAGTTAAGTTTCACCCCTACTAACAAGTGGGACCATTTGAAAAGGTTTCACGCTGAAAAAAATTAAGTCACTAGCTTCTTATTCTTCTATAAGATAAGTGCCTGAAAATATGATAATGATAGTGATACTTCATTACCATAATTTTTGAGTAAAGGCATAACATACTCAAATAATGACCCTGAATCATCATTTACCAATATTTGTTATTTGTGCAAGATTGTGATTTTAATAAATATAACAGGTCAATCATTACTCATTAGGTTCCTATTTTAAACCTATTCGAAGAGGCAACATCAGTAAGGACACATGTAATATTGCCGATGTCATTCCATAAAAAAAAAAGGTTCGATGAGAATCAAGTCAATACATATGTTAAAAGCATGGTAAGAGACATGATTTCTGCACTGGACAAATGGCTTTTATTTGTTAGCCCACATTATCCATCACAAGTATTGAATGAACCAGAGCCTGGACCATCGACCATTGGTACCACTAGTCAACTTCTTTAATCCGTTCCCAGAGTTGATGGATCAAGGTGAGGAAAATACAAAACAGATGAGAGGCAAACATATTCAGATCTTTTAGTTAAATATTCACGTTAAAAAAATTATTTCTTCATGAATGTTTTGATAATTTAATGCTAATTAATTTGTTTGGAAACGACTGCAAAAGACGAAGTTGAGACATTAGATCTTAAACAAATCCATTGCTTTATTGTAAATAAGAAATGAGATTCCTTCGTACAAAAGAAATTGTTCAAATGTTTCAGAATGTGTGCACTGGTTCAGTTGTCTAAGAAAGATTGCTCTCATTCATTGGCCTTGCTTGCCCAAAGAATCCAATTTTAAGCCATATGAGATTAATCAATTAGTTTCTAAACAAAAACTTACCTATTGTCAATTAATATTATTATATCAAAGTATATTACTATAAAAGCTTGTATAGGGTTCCTACACAAAATCATGAATTTTTTTCCAGGACATTTCAAGGATTTTCTACAATTCTTCCAGGACAAGTGTATAAAGTAATCATGGCAAAAGACACATTATTACATACTTTCTTTTATTGAATGAAGGCTCCCAACTCCCCTATACCTGCACCTTTCCTCACCCTTTATTATTTTTTGAATGTATTCCACAATATGAGTTATTTAAATAATATTCAGATATAATCAGTCGGTTTAGAAAGTACATGATAAATACCCCTACTCTCACTACTCATATGGTGCATGATTGTTTATGTTAATGTAACTTAAAAAACAAAAATAAAGAGTTATAAAAATAACAATAATACAACCTAGTTTTATATTAATGAATGATTCAGTAGCTTGATAACAAATTTAAAGGGATTCCGACACCTTATGAATTTTTTTTCAGATATCTTGGAAATTTCATCTACTGACTTAAGACTCCTGTTTTATTGACCTGTTTAAAAACAATGGGATGAAGGAATTTCCAGGACAACCTTAAAAATTTCAGTAAAAGATGTGAAAAAATGAAAAATTCCATAATATTTCCAGGACTGGAATCCCAAATTTTCCATAATGTGTAGGGACCCTGTTTTATATAAACTGGTGATTTAGTAATTTTATTAATTATTACAATGTATTGAAAAATGACACCTGGAAAATGAAATCAAACCCAGAATGTTTGGCAGGTTCAATTCCCATGTCCAGGTGTCTTTTTTCAATTTATTCGAATATGACTCACTTAGGGCTGATCTTTGCAATTATATAATCATTCATCTCCCAAGCTTCATCTTTCATATGTACTTAATTGTATAGTGTTGATTTCTTCAATTTTTACGAATTATATTACATCTTATCTTAAGCATATATTTCCCAATTTGTATTAGCTTTTAGTAAATTATCGGTAATTGGGATTAATCAGTACGAATAAATTAAATATGAGCAATTAATTTATCTGATCAGTAATCAGTTTAATTATAGTATTTATGGTGAGCCCCTTTTCATATTGACACACTTGTGTAATAAAAATTGTTCTACAACTCTACCTACCAAACGTATAACATTAAAAAATGAATGAAAGCATACTTCCTAAATTTGTATATGTAAGGTTTTCATCAATAACTTTGCAAATACAAATTTTATAGGCATATTGAGAGTAAAAATTACATCAAAACATTACATCTACCAATGTGGTACTTACTTTGTTTTCAATTCTTCCTTGAACTTATTAAAGCTTTCAGTTTCACAGTATTCTGAACTGTGTATGTTAATAATATCAAAACAATTCATAACAGCCTCTCTCAGCTCTTTGGGTTCGAAAGAATAAAGCAAAGGCAAAATCAGCTCTATCCAGAAATTCAGGTCACTCTTCAACTTATCGATGGGGGTGAAATCAACTAGGTTGCTCTCCCTTTTCAAAATGCACAAAAATATATGCAGAGCTGTGATTTTGAGCGGGACAGTTACCAATTGGTCTGAGCAATCCTCAAACCTCAAACTGCATTCAATTAGTGTTTTGCACTTGATATAACCAGATTCTGTAGCAAAGTATGTGGGAAGGTACAAGTGTTTTTCTTTCAAAATATTTTGCAAATGGTTTTTGCAAACTTCCACAAGAGTATTTTTGTCTTCAATAGATGTAAAGAGTTCAAGTATATTGTTTATCGAGTCAGTAAGATCCCCAAAAATCTTTAGTTGACTTCTGGTTCCTTGCATGTCCAAAGCCAGTTTTACCTGCTCTAAGATAAACATACCATCTGACAAAAACTCACTTGCACCAGATTCTCTCGTCAAATCTTTCAAAATTTTCATGACCTTCTTCAAACTGACAATCTCCATAGAGGACAGTAAGGAATCATTCAACAAATATGGGAATAATCTGAAAAAAAGAAAGAAAAAAAAAGATAGGTACATACAACATTAATTATTTGAAATCAATTTATAATCTAAAGTATTTTAATAGAGGTGTAGGTTTGGCTGGGTTCCATGACAAATAGTGTGGTCAGATTTCTCTGTTACTCACCCCTTAAGTTCTGTCAGGGCTTCCAGTTTATCTTTCGATGAAGACTTCTCATCTTGCAGTATAGTGCAACACTTCTCTACCATGGCCACCTTGTCCGGCACCACACAGCCTTCAGATGACTCATTCTAGTAGACAAACAAAATTAATGAACATACTTTACTCCAGCCTTTGTGCACACAAGTAACTTGGGTTAAGTTTTGTTTCAAACAAGTGTGTACAGTTTTATTTTATATAGTTTAAAATGAGTCAATACATTCATACTTGGTTTAAGGGCTCTCAGTTAGTGGAGTTGATATTAAATCATTACAAATTTATTTATAATCTACTCCTGCCAAAGAATAGGAACGGGTTATTCCATGTCAATTCATCAAATATTCAGAGTAAATGTTGTCCACCATTTTAGATTCTAATAAAACATGGCACATGGCATCTTTAAACTATTTTATGATTGTGTATAAAATAATACACAAACTTATAATTTTCAAGTGATGGAAGCTCAAATATAAACTAAGTACAAACAAAAATCTTTCAGACCAACTGTGTGCAAAGTTGACCCTCTTATATAATGATGATATATCTTTGAAACCAGAAAAGATAGATTAGTGAAACATATTTTAATCCTATTTCTAAATTCAAGTTATGAAAAATATATTGTAATGCATGTAGCTTTGCATAATGAATAATTTCAAAAGCACACAATTAAAAAAGGAATTCATAAGAAATTTCTAGTAAAAACTGAGCTATCAAAGAAAACTGATGTGCAAACAAACCAACTTTTTTTTTTCTTCCAAAAATATATTTTTGGCTTTTTCTTGCTTAGTTTGCTAAACATCGATAACACATTTACAGGAAAAATTATACTATAACTTATAAATGATTAGAAGGATAAACTTCTTTCTACAACTTAAACATATCATGCATTTTTCTTTTTCTTATTGAGGTATGGCGAGTAAGTTATTTGGGGATGACCTTATTCCTGAAAACCTGATTGAAACTGTAGGAGTTATACTCTATAACCATCTGTTAAACAGTTGTACAACTAGTTTGACTTGAGTCACTTGTGTGGCCTGCTAATGAGGACACCTATTTTCTTTAGTTGGAAAGAAATACTCAAGACACCAGTTAAATGCTTATTTGTTTTAAGAGTGTTAACTTTGAACTTTACTTAATTATTATTATTAGCACCGCGTCTTACTACCCGTTCGGGTTATACGCACTTACGCTAATGTGTAATGGTAGGTTGATTGTGAGATGAAATGAAGGACCTACAGTTTAACGTGGAATCCGAACCACAGTGGAGGCCTGGCATTCCTCACATTCACAAGATGACTTTACTTAATGGAGAGTGATGGGACAAATATGGAAAACCAAAGGGAGTTGCGAATTTAGTTTAGTGTTGGCCTAACTAATATTTATCATTTAGGCAAACCAAAATAATATACTAACAATCACCTTGTTTTCACGCTCTTTATTATTACTTTGTTAAATATGAAGGCCACCTATATTGCTGACAACTATTTACATACCAGGATGAAAAGTCAATCAAAATATGTTAATGCAAGGGTTAGCCTCGAAGTTGTTAAACACTACTAATAATCATTATTTAGGAACAATTCTAATGAGCAATAACGATATTAGATTGGAAATAAGGAAAATAACACACATGGGAAATGCATGTTATTAGTCGGTCAGTAAATTGTTAACCTCTTGCCTGCTCTCAAGGAATATAAAACTCAAAATTTACAAAACAATTAATTTACTGGTTGTTCTCTATGGGTGGTGCGGTCTCTTACCTTCCATGATGAAAGAAAATAAAAAATTATGGAGTTCGAAAACAAGGTGCTTAGGAAGATATTTGGTCTAAATGGGGATGATACTGGGGAGTGGAGGGGTCACATAATGATGAGTTACATAACCTGTGCTCATCACAAGACATTATTAGGATAAACCAGTCTCATAGATTACAGTGGGTAGGACATGCAGGGTGGGGAATCTAGGACCATGATCAGGGTAGTGACTGGCAAACCCAATGGGAAGAGATTATTGGGAAGACCTAGACTTAGATGGAAGGATAACATTAAAATGGACCTGAAAAAGGTAGTGAGTGTGTAATGAGGTGGAATGGAAAGAACTAGCTCAAGATAGGGCTAGGTGGCGTACTTTTGTAATTGCAGCAATGAACTTTCAAGTTTCTGGCGCCATAGAGTAATCAAGTAATATTTGGCCACGTCAATGTGTATTCTTTGTATGATAGATAAAGTCACATGATATATAAGAACATAATGAAGATATCCTTCCAGGTGATTAATTTGCAATTTGAGACATCTAATGTAGTTATTAAAGACTATTTTTGAATAAAATTACATTGTTTAACATATAATATATCCCAATTATGAACTTTATTAAAAGATTATGGACCTATTTTCATGTTTTTATGTGTCATGTGATCTGCAGCTGTCACTAACTTCTTAAACATCTAATGAATTAACAAGAAGTAAACTCTCACACATGATGTATATAAAAGACAATGGGGAGCCCCACAGCCTAGTATATTTAAAGGAATATTATGATAGGCCCAAGATGGCATGCAGTGGTTTATATGTTAGTTGTTCAATTCAAAGGGTCGAATGGTCTTTAATGCAAATATGGGCAACATATTTTTCAATGTATCCAGCCATAGGTATGGTAAATCAGAAGTGAAATTCGCTACACATGTGAAAAGTGATCAATTATATTGCTCAATAAAACATTTAAAACAACACACATTGTTTGAACGAGTTTATTAAAAATATGCACACGTTGACTACTCAATTACTACCGACTCAGACACAAATGATGAAAAGTAATCAAATTGATATTGTAAGACCATTCAATGTGAAATTTTGACAATTATTTTGTCTGAAGGCATAGCTGAAACAAAGTTTGGTAGAGGGGAGTAGGTATTGATTAGCAGTGTTGCGTTAATAACTCATTCAGAAAGAGGAATGCAAGCAATGATACACAGAAAATGTCAAGTTACAGCCAGCACACACTGCCAGGAAAAAGTTTACTTTACTTTGAAAGCTAGCAAACCCAAATTTTTCACTTAATTGGCGGTAAGGATGCCAAACCTTACTTATGCAATAAACTGGACTGCCAATGACAGGGAGATTGAGGTTGGAATCCTAGTTGGGTGTACTTAACTCTTTCGCTGAGGTGCTCACATAGGTGCTTAAATTATTGCGAGCTCAAACTTCCCATCACTGTGGGTATCATATTTTAACGAGAATTGTAAACAAGTTAACTAATAACATCTGTTGACAGTATTGTGAAGTGTTTGCTCTTATAAGTTATATTTTTTCTTACCAGATATCAGAGCATACACATTTGTAGGCTCTTGACATCTTATGATACCATTCAAAAGCTAAATTAGTATAACAACAATTTGTTTTCAAGTCTTGACAAATGGCTATGTCTAGTAGACAAATCATGGCAGGTGAGGCTGTGACAAAACTTTTATTTGCTGATTCTGATTAATAGGGGATTTTAGTGATAATTTAAGTGACGCTTCAAGTACTCAAATGAGTGAACTTCATTTAACAGTTTGAAGAGCAGTCTCACAGACCTGAATTCTGTGTTTGCTCTTTGAGGTCATCCCAATGCAAAAACCAGGGTGGAAATGACTAATTGTAGAGGAAGAATACCTCATTCTACTGTTCAGCATGCCCGGGAAAACCAGCCTTATGTATCATAACTTGTTCAGAAATATTTCACACCAAAAGGGACTACAAAATGGTGTGTAAATGTTATAGTGTGGTAGGGTAATTTTGCAGTAAAATGTAAAGTTTTTTAACAAATTACAATGATATTTTTCATTATTTTTTAAAATAGGCTTAGAAAAGTAAAAATATATTGAATGGATAAAAAAATCTCAATTTATATTATGCAGCCAAGGAATATTATGCTTAAAGAAATTATACAGCGAGAAAGTTAAATGGTAGGTTTCAATTACAATCCCTCAGCAAATATACGCTTCCTCTACAATGTAACCTTCTTCACCATAACATATATTAGTGTCATTAGAATCTATGCATATAGCGCAAACAGATTGTGTCACTCTGAAAAATGTTAGAATAGAAAACTATCTCAACCCGACAAACCTAAACTTTCATGCATATACCAAACTGTGATTCAAATTTTAATCTTTCCATCATCAGCAAGCCAGTATATTGAGTAACATCTTATATCATTCAAATAACAAAAACTTTATAAATGTGTGCCAGCACAAAAGCGATTTTGGCATTTGTCTTTCTTTGTAACCGTCTATGGAAAGGCATCATGTGATAGAATGAGCATTAAGAGTGAACAAATCTTTTTACAAGGAAAAACTATTCACCATACAAGAAGTTTAACAATTCAATCCTTTTATCATTTTAAATTGGCATGAAAAAACTAAACTAAGCCCCATATGAAAAATTCGCTCTTATTTTTTACTTTGGTCAATAATAAGCAAAAATTACCATAAACAGTGCTATACTCATGCTCATGATTTATGGGGGACAGAATTAACTTTGTGAAAGAGATGTGTTGGTGCAATTTAGGCACCCAAATGCATCAACAAAAAAGAACTGTGATAAGCAAATTTTCTCTCTCTCTAAGAAACCTGAAAATCCCAAAATCTATACTAGCCTCATAAAGCTGTGGGGATTCTAATGATACTGAATTAAAGATTATTGAAAATGTTGTAATAATACATTTTTAAAAACTAACCTTTAGTGACGCAGGAATCTATACCATTGAAAATTCTGTAAAAGTGAACAACCAAAACTGTACAAAGCAATCACAGGGAGACGTTCCGGAGTGAGTGCCCAGATTAAGATGTTGCCATCTGAATGTAAATCTACCTACTGTTTTACTCACAGAGAAAGTTTCACAACAAAAAAAGTCGACAGAAAAGAACTCAACAACTCGCTCAGTGAAGTGGTAATAATTGTAACTCCCATAAAAGTAAACACTTTAAACTCGAGATTGTTTGTGGCACTATGCAAAGATATGGGGGCTGACTATAAACAACTACTATGATTGCATACCGATGTATGTTGGTTGTCAAAAAATATCAAGTCCTGTTGAGGGTGTTTGAGCTGAGTAATGAGCTTACTGAATTTCTAAAAGAAAAAAAAATTGCTTGATCAGTACTGTTTCAAAACAATGATTGGATAGCTAGACTGGCCTATTTGACATACTTCTCTATTTCAAATGAACTTAACACATCCATGTAAAGAAGGATCTTGACGCAACATTTTTCATCATTTGACAAACTTAGAAGAGTGGCTTGATTTCTACTTCCCAGAAGAGTAGGATCCAAGGAGAGGGCCTGGCCTGACTGGATGGATCTGAAATCCATTTTATGACATGGAACGATGAGATACATGTTAACATAGAAGATAACCTGATTGATTTAGCTGCTAACAAAGAAATAAAAATTTATTTACAAGGTGCAACTTCACTTGCTTCCTTGTGGATAAAAGTGAAAACAAAATTCCCGGCTCTTTGTGAAATTGCAATGAAAACTCTTTTACCATTTTCATTGACCTAAATTTGTGAGACTGGTTTCTCCAATATGAGTGTAATTAAGACAAAACATTGTAATAGTGGGGATATTCTCTGTCCACAATAGTCACAGCTTGATAGAAAGTGCAAAACTAAGCAAATTCATTCATTATTTTATCCCATTAAGTGTTATTTTATGATTTTTCTTTAATATCAATACAACTGTAATTCCTTTTTTTTAAAAAACTTGAAATACCTATCCCAGAAGGTATTAATTTTCCACCAAGCTGGTCCTTGGGTGCCACCGAAAAAATATACCAGTCCGCCACACGGTAGAGTTTGAGTAGCACTGGTGTAGAAGACAGTTCCACCTAAAAATGTGTCTGATCCAGTTTACTTTGTACTGAAGAATCACATCCAAACTGGTTCTTTTCCCACCCAATCTTCTTAGGATTTCTTCATTGTAACCCTGTCTGTCCAGCTGATCTTATCAAGTCTTCTCCACCACCACATTTCAAAGCTCTTCCACTATTTATTTTCCCTCTTCGTAAGAGTCCAAGTTTCTACACCATTCAGCACAATGTTCTAAATGTAGCATTTCATCAATTTCTTCCTCAGGTCCAAACTCAACTTGCTGGTAAGAAGGAAACTCTTCTTGTTGAAAGTATCTTTGGTCATGATAATTTTCGACTTAATTTCTTTGATGCAATAGGCATTCTTTGTCAGCAGACTTCTCAGATACTTGAACTAATATGTTTCTCAACTCCTGGTTTCAATTATCGATTTTCAACGGCTGTTAATTTTTTTAAATCATCACTTTTGACATTTCAATGTTGATCTCCATGCCATATCTTCTCCCTATATCCATTAGCCGGTGCATCATTTCCTGCCCCTCTTCTTTATTTTTGGTGTTTTCTACAGAAATTAATTTATGATATAATTTTTTTAAATAAATATTAATCAAAATTTTAATTTATCCATACATGAAAGGTTAAATCAAGTTTTCCGGCTAAGAATCATATTACCGGTAGAAAACATTAATTAATTGCTATAGACTACAAATTTCTCACCAAAATAGTAACTTTACCACCGGTATGTAAGTTATTTTAATTTATTTATTTTTGAGGTTCACGCCCACTACACAGTTGTGATCAATACTTGTGATATTTTACTCAATGTTATTTCATAACTTAAAGGTTTCAAGATTTTTAAAAAAAGATAAAATAACATTAATTATTCCTTTGCAAGACCTGTGTTTGCTAAGAACAAGGGATCAATGTGGTTGTTTTAGACGTTTATTGTGTCTTTATAAAACAATATATATATTATAATTTGGGAGAAAATTGCCAGCCGCTATCTAATTTCTTAGGTAAGTTAATTTGTTCTATTTTGTTAAAAAAAAGTTTTACTCAACATGCTGTATTATTTTGATAGTTGTATGGGACCTGGTATTGGTATTTAGGCTACAAAAATATCACAGTGAGTTTGGTGTTAGATTGTTATGTTTATGATTTAGAAATTCATTATATGGCGTTTTATGAGTACAGTATTTTAGGGCAAAATATTTTAAGAAAATAAAACTTCTGTTCTTCACGCGGTGCTATCCTCAGCACTACTCTTCATTTGTCTATAAGTGCCTCCCACCTTGATGTGATCCATTATCTAGTACCTTTCACGTCCTCTTCCCATCCACCATCCCTTCCATAGCCTTTACCTTCTCAGTCAGTGTCCAATCCAATTTCTCTTCCTATTTTTAAAACCTCTAATATCCTTCTCTTTTTCCCAGCTCCCTCAATCAGGCTAGTTCCTCATTCCTTACTCTTTCCATACAGTTGATTTTTTCAACCTCCTCTACATCCACATCTCAAACGCCTCAAATCTCTGCTCTGCTTCCTTCCTTAGTGTACCTGTCTCAGCCCCATATAATGCCACACTTCAAACAAAGCACTTGGCCAGTCTCTTCCTCAATCCTTTATCTAGGAGGCCACACAGCAGGCTCTTCTTGTTTTGAAAGGCTACCTTAGCTATGACAATTCAAAATTTGATATCCTGTACACATTACAATCGAGTAGTTTATGATAGTAAAAAACAGCATTTCATACATATGTCACTGGAATACTAAAAGTCAATGGTTCTCTAACTATGGTCAGCTGACCAGTGGTGATACATGGGAGTGTGCCGGCTGGCCTGCATATGGACTACAGAAAAATGAATGGTGTGACACAGTCTTATTTGCTTTATAAAATAGTCTATTTCAGTTTGATATTAAGTTTTTTAAACTATGTAATCAGTAAAAATCTAACAACAAATTATCTTTTTAGCACCATGTATTCCTACCTGTTTGGGTAATACACTAGATGTTCTTCATTAAACTATCATGTAAATATGTTCCAGATATCGATTTTAAACAAAATCATTACAGTATGTCAATTTTCAAGAATTACCCACACAAAACTATTATTTTATTTTAAAGCTCCAATTGAAATCAAAACAGTGTGAGGAGAGAAATATTTGTTTTCAGGCTATGAAACACACATATTCATCATAATCTAGAGCAGCGGTTCCCAAAGTGTGCTCCGCGGAGCACTTGGTGCTCCGCGAAACATCTCCAAGTGCTCCGCGGAGAGATTGTAAATAAAAATAAAATACATCTGACAAGATCTCAAAATTGTTTATTTGTGCGGTCATGAACTGTTTTAGATAAGTATTGTGTAGAAATAATTTAGCTCCTGCATCTTGCAGTAAACCAGTGTAAATAGCAAGTATTATGGATCCAAAGTGCATTGTCATGTGGTACCTAAGTCAGGTTTACCCGTGTGCACCTTCTCGGAACCACACAAAACATTGAGAACATCCGTGAAGCACACAGACTTCACGTGGCGAAACCAGACAGATAGGCTCAATGAAAGCCTCACCGTACTTAAAGATCCGATTGTTAACTTTGACACTTTTACAGAATTTTCTGGAAAGTCTCTATTGTATATTAAAAACTCTATGTTTCTTCGCTCCTTCATTCTGTTGCAGTTCATTCAATGTTTGGTCGAGAGTTGAAACGAGTCAAATTGCAGTACGGTGTTATTTTTCACGAGTGCTTTTGTTGTGTGATTAAAAAAAAAAATACGTTAATAACTTTAATGGATCTTCCCTCTTGAGGACGAAACACCTGCCGATTACAGGTTTTTTGGAGCACCTACGTAGTGATTTAGAAAATATCATAGATTTGCTTTCAATGGATCGCTGGCTGGAGTCTGTATCCTTAAAAAAGATTATTAAAACCTCCGCCACAGTT
>CABFOW010003266.1:0-12328 GCA_902141385.1 Timema californicum
GCGGGGCTAAGGGACTACCGCTACCTGGACTATTGTACTCGGAGAGACAGCAATTCTTAGCTTGCCTTTCTCACGAAGAACAATTTGTAAGTGAGTTGTTTTAAATAATTCTCACTTGGAAGCGCTGTTATCACTGGATATTTGAAGTTCTACCTGAGTCGAGGAGCGCAACAAAACTCCCGTAAGGCTGTGTATCTGTTATTTCCTTGTCTGTGGCCTAGGCAGTATTTCTTGGGACGAAAACGGGGAAGTAAGTATTCACGATACACCTCTCCGTGGATCCAATATTGTGGATTTAGTCAACGATCTGGTCAGAGTAAGAAGACACAGCTAGCCGTCTGATTGGCGAGATTTTCTCACGGCGCTTCAAAAAATAAACGATCCGAAATAATTTATTGTAAATCCGAAGCGTTTGGCGCCCATTAGGGGGATCCGACGCCCATACCCCAATCACTTACACCATCACAACGCCCTAAGAAGAAGAAACTGAAAAGGGTGGACGAAAACAGGTGGCTGCCGTTCCGATCTTAATGGCCCGTTTAGCCGACATCTACTACGGCCCTTCTCATCCTGAAGGGTTTGCAGGGGCGGCGTCGCTCATAAAGGCGTTCAAGAAAGATCCCGACAAAGTACGAGAATGGCTTCGTGAGCAGGACGCTTATACTCTACACAAACCGGTGATAAAAAAAAGTGTCCACGCAACAAGTACGTGGTGTAAAACATTGACGATCTCTGGAAAACCGATTACAACGATATGCAAAGTCGTGGAAAATACAACGACGGTGCAGTGTAGTTGCTCACCGTCATCGACGTCTTTAGCAAGAGGGCCTGGTTGAGGACGCTTCCATCCAAGACCGGGAGCATCATGAGAGACGTCTTTCGGGACATTTTCAGACAAAGCGACCGTAAATATCTAAGTTTATAGGCGGACAAAGAGACAGAGTTCACAGCACGTGTAGTCCGGAAATTTCTCATGCAAGAAGGCGTGCATTATTACACAACTCATATTCAGAACGTGAAGGCAAGCATCGTGGAACGATTCAATAGAATTCTGGCATGTGCGCATGTGGTGCTACTTTACCAAAAATAACACGTATTGGTATGTGGACGTCCTCCAAGATTTCATCGACGGTTACAACGATGCAAAACATTTCAGTATCAAGATGGCGCCTACCCACGTTTAAGAAACCAATATGCTTTAAGTCAGAGATAATCTGTACGGCAATAGGCGTCCAAACTCGAATAGTAAGCCAAAAATGAAAGTCGGTGACACGTTTCGTATTAGCAAATCCAAAATGCTGTTTGAAAATAGGTAAAAAAGCAATTGGAGCGAAAAAATTTTCAAAGTCAGCAGTGTCGTGTTGCGACAACCAGTCTTCTACAGGCTGACTGATCTTGACGGCGAGGAGGTGGAAGGAACGTTTTACAAACCCGAATTGCAACGCGTACGTCTTTCCGAAACTTTTAAAGTTGATAAAATACTACATGTCAAGGGTAAAGGTGGCAGAAAGAAGGTGTACGTGCAGCGGAAAGGTTACACCGCCAACTTTAATTCTTGGATTCCTGCCAATTATGTCAGCGCCCTACCATGAAGGACCAGTTTTACATCACTTGGCCGAGAGACAGCTCTATGAGATATTTCCCGAAATATACCCTCGCGAATTTAACCACGCAAATACCCTATCTTCTTACACTCGAAGGACAGTGGGAAGTCGCTATCGTTGAATTCCAATATCCTAGTTCTTCACCACCATACCCGTGGGCCAAAATATTGTTTGGTACAACTGGTTGGACACTAACGGCGCGGAACAAATATTCAAGGATCACGTCCCTCCTGAAAATTATACCACTATCCATGAATTGGTCAAAGTCCTAAATTAAATATAGGTGTTTAAAGGGGATTCCGGAGTCGTATTCAAGTACACAAACCCCAACAAAAAAAAAGAGGACGTTATTTCTTTTTCACCAAATATACAGCTGCTGACTCTATCAAGTCAATAAGTCTAGAGCTCGGTTTCGATCCTCCGTCTAATCTGATCAAAGTCCCAAAGTCACCGTACACCGCCAACATTCTACTAGGTTTGCCCTCGCAAATGTACATCTACATGGATATCGTCTATCCTCAGCCCATGGGTGGCATTGTGGACCCGCTTTTACGTATCGTGGGTATCAAAAACATAAATGATCTCTACGGCATCCATAAGAAAGTTAGCTATGCTCCGTTGCACTACGTGCCCGTACTTAGAAGGAAAATTAAAAGCCTGGAAATCAATATAAGAACAGACACTGGTGAACCTGTGCCAATCGAGTTTGGAAAAGTGTGCGTGAGACTTCATTTTCGACGCTTCTCAGCATTAACTGTCCCTATCAAAGATACGTCAACCAGGCTGTACCAGGAATATCTTCGATTTACCACGGTGTTCCTTATAAATGCGGGCACCGGATAGGAAGTTTTTCAGCGGCCTTTTCAAGAGCATCGTACCGTTACTAGGAAGCGGTGCTAAATCCATTGGAAAACAGGCGCTTCTTACGGGTATTCACGTACTCTTCGACGTCACCAATCAGTGTCGTCCTTTCATATAGGCTCTACGGCAGCGTGTCGGCGAGGCTGGAACCACCCTGAAACGTAAGTTAGAGCAGAAGATCGACACAATGATGACCGGCTCAGGCTATAAAGGGCGTCGAAAGAAGCACCGACGTCAGTCTTCTGTCGTTGCCCGACGTAAAAAGGTCAAGAAAGAAGCGGTAGATATTTTCAGTTGAAATGTCGTTTCTTCACCCCCAGTTCTGCGAGTGTGCCAGCAGTGAACTTGATATCTTTTCCGTCACACCCACATAAACCAGTCTTGAAAGTGGGCAATGGCTCAAGTACAAACCTGTATCTTCCCTCACCGATGATTCGCCCATCAATTTACCGTTACCGGGCAAGGCGGGTTCTATATGGATCTTTCACAGACCATGCTCTATAGTCGAGGGCAGCCATATTGAAACCCGACAGTGGCACTTTCACAGAGGTGGATCAAATCGTGATATAGACGTCCTTTACTATTTTTTCTTGTAGGCAGCATGGCAAGTGAATGTAAATTTATCCGATATCATCCAATGGCAAAGGGTATGCGTTAAAGTATTATATTCATAAATATGATAATGTTTATCCTCTTCTTTGAAATCTGCTACAGTATTTATCAAAAGGCAATGTTTTTGAACAACCACGTGTTTCAAGTTAGGGAAACACGTGATTGTATTTGACTTCTTCTAGTCAGGGAAAATAAACTTAGAGGTAGAGTACTTTTAAATTTGTTAATATTACTTCTTTCTTTCGTAAATTATCAAAAATAATGATATTTGATTGTAGCTGTCCAATTTGTCTGATTGACACACTACATTCCTACGGGTGTGCAAGGGAAATCACTGGACAACGTATTCACCGGACAGTTACCCAAACGATGCATCGTGGGATTTGTATCAAACGCTGCGTTCAACGGGGACGCCACCAAGAACCCATTCAACATCCAAACCTACGGCATGAACCATTTCTCGCTTTACGTGGACGGGGAATAAGTAACGTCAAAACCGTTACAGCCCGATTTTTCAAACGGCAACTATGTCATGTCCTACCATATACTGTTTTCTGGAACGGGTATCCATTTCATGAACGAAGGTAGCGACATCACACGGGAAGCCTTCCTTAAGGGATATCATCTCATGGTTTTCGCTCTAACACCTAATCTGCCCGCTCACATGAAATCGCATTGGAATTTGACGAGGAATGGCTGTCTGAGCATCGAAGTGAGCTTTACCAGAGCTCTCACCGAAACCGTCAACTCCATCGTGTACAGGGAGTTGGCCAACATCATCACTATCGACAAGGAAACGTCGTGAACGATTATGGGAGTTAATATAAGCGACTTCCCGCCTCTTACACTCGTCATTTAACTCATCAACGTCATTGTGGATTCCCAGAGCTTCATCGACGACAATAAAGAGTTTATCGTCAAAGAACTGAGTGTTTTATCTGTATGCGGTACATTACTTCAACAATGGGTGTTAAAACCTCCATGCGCTATAGAGGAACTTTCAGCCGCCGCTAAAAAGCAAGCCTATTATATCGTCAACAAACTGCACGGTATTCCCTGGGATAGTGGTGATGTCTATTACAGCCTGCTCGAATCCCTCATTTCCCGTGCCACAATGCGTGCAGAAACCGTCTACATAAATATGGCAGAAAAGAAAATATTTCTAGTCAAATACACGCCTACACCAGTCGTAGATCTGTACGACAGAAGTTGTTCGTCTTTGAAAACACTTAAATTGGGCCGTATCATGTGCATGGCACATATTTCTGTATAGAATTTCTGTTCGGCCTCCATCATTTGGGGAGTTCGAGATTGGATTATTGAAGATGGACACGCACACCATAAGACAAGCACTGAAAACAAACCCGTGGTTCCGTTCTGTACAGTCGGGTGTTTTCTCTGCTGATCAACTACACGCAAGAATAGCGTGACCTGCCGCTCTCGTCATCAACATTGAGCCACACACCAAGCCTGGGACGCATTGGGTCGCCATCTTTATCGATAAGAACTGTGTGGGAGAATATTTTGACAGTTATAGTTTTCCACCCCGTATAAAGTCACATCTAGCATTTATACGCAGAAACACTTCCCACACATCTCATAGCACGCTACAACTTCAAAGCATCGCATCAGAAGTTTGTGGCCATTACTGTCTCATGTACCTTTTCTATCGCACCCATAATATTCCGATAAAAACTTTCCTAACCCTACTCTCGCCCACCACTCATACAGGCAACGACGCTAAGGTGGTGAGATATTACAACACATTTTTCAAGACTGTAGGGTCCTGCCGCCCTTCAAGAGGCTGCGTCCAATCAGCGTACGCCTATAAAAGGGGTGTCCAGATGGCGTGCTAGCCATAAACGTGACAGTCTTCTAAGCGAACAAACATCATGGAAAGTCAAGACGTTTGCACCCGCAAAGCAAAACCGGTGAAGCCGCTCACCATCACCAGTATTTTCAACACTTTGTATCCGCTGGACGAAGTCAATGCCAAGCGAGTCATCATTGGCATGAGTGTCAAGAACAACTTTACTCCCTATGTTCAGCTAGAAAAATGCGGAGGGAACTGTTCGGTGTTTAACCGTACAGAGTGGCAAGAACTGGAAAGCTACACGTCGGCCATATCAAAGTTTTTCAGCAACACGCAACCTCCCCGGAAGATTAGTCTGACTAATCATGAAATCTCTCTAAGACGCATGTGCGGTGACCGTATGGTTATCAGCGAGAAACAAGACGCCGGACTCAAATGGGTCACCTATCTAGTACCTATTTGGGCGCATCTTTATTATGTGTGGGACCTCATCGACGTTGCCGTCGACCACCGGGATATGTGGTCGACACCCATCGCACGCTGTTGCAACGATTTGATCGAAACATTCGTCGTGGATGTATGCGACACGCAAATAAAATCAGCGTATGTCATTGATCTCGAACAGCCTACGGTGGAAACGCATATCAGAAACCTGGATCTTATCAGTGCTACCTACTATACACGTCAAGTCTTTGGTTTGGACTATTATATGCTGGATTGTGAACTAAAAACTACTAACACATCCAAGATACACTGTAGAAACACGTGTGAACGAATATATGAGGCATTCCTGTAAAAGTGTATATTAAATATTATGTATGATGTATGTGAAACCTTTAATATATGTCTGTAAAACCTTTAATGTTTAATAAATATATGTTTTGTAATATCTTGTTTTATTCACGCAAAACCTTTCTATCCCCTTACACGTAGATACGAATATTGAATTGTCGAGCCGTCAAACTATCACCAAATACGAACAGGGTCAATGACCTCTTGCACTAGCTCACGGTTCAAAGGTTACGATATATTCTTGTCTTGACTCGTCTTGTCGACCCGCCAAACTGGCGCCAATCATCAGGGAAAAAACCCATTGCGACATCATTCAATGTCGTGTCCTATTTCTGTCTCGACTTGTCTTGTCGACCCGCCAAACTGGCTCCAGTCATCAGGGTTACGACAATGCGATGACGTCATCGGGAAAACCCAATGCCGAGGGGAGGGTTACCAGAGTCAATGACCTAGTTCACGGTTTCAATGTCACGATTTATTTTTGTCTTTTTGATCAGCCAAATTGGCGCCAGTCATCAGGGAAAACCCATTACCACATAGCCACATAGGGTGTGTGTGTGTGTGTATGTGTGAGGGGGTTGCAACACATACATCTAAGGAGCCATAGTGAGGGGAAGTGAAAGGGGTCTCAAGGCAGGGGGATCCATCTCTCACTCTCTTCGCTAAGCGGCCGGGCAGAGAAGATGCTCCTAGCACTCACTAGCGATGCCGTGGGAGGTGCGCCCTGCGCCGTGGACTGCACGCAAATAAATAAGTAAACTCCAACGCCCAACCGAATCATACCCAGACATAAATAATCAATGATCACAAATAAAAAGCAATAAGCATACATAAATAGCCATTGAACACAATTAAAAAATAAATGAGACAAGAATAAACAAGATTGAAACACTGGAAAGGGTGGTCAGGAGGGGGAAACCAACATCCAATCAAAGAGCGAGGGGCGTGGTCATGTGACCAAATTCAGCCAATCAGAGAGCTGTTCCCATAGGTCGTGCTAGGTAGTCTCGTCACCTATTGTAAAACAAACGAATAGTCACATGCGTTAATAGAACATACGTTCATTAAGATATGCATACTTAAGGCCTCAATGATTATTTATTATACTCTCTCAAATGAGGGGTTTGAACGTCATAAAATTTGAATGGGTCATTAGAATGTTTTAGGTTTAGTTAATTTGTAAGATGTGTAGCCACGGTAAAACATTCTATTTAATATAAGCAGTCTACATAAATATTTATCGAGTGTACAGAACTATATATTGCTTAAATAATATATTGAGAACACACATTGGGAGCTGTATTTGTATGAATAAATGCATCCACACTACCGTGATAGCAATATTATTTTACGGAATTACAAGCAATTTACGTAAAATAGTTACTTCCAAATCTAAATATTACTCGAGTATACAAAATATATGCCTAAATTAACAATAAAAATAGAACAAGCTATTTTCTAAAACCCGAGATATAAACTTCCATGATCATTACGGTTTTTTATTTTTTACCGCGTCTTACTGCCCGTTCGTATTATACATATTATGTACTAAATCACACTAATGAGAGTAGTGCCTTAGACTATTTGGCCATCGAAGCAGGTTGTTTTCTACTTTATTATTTAAATGAATAAACACCCGAGCTTACGGATTTAAACGCACGATTTAAAGTTAACAATCACACCCTAAGCAGGCCCCGTTCTCGTGGTATAGTGGTAAGCTTAGGAGCCCTGGGTTCAATTCCCGGCTATTACCATTGGTAGTTTTCCCAAAAGGGGAATTATCCCAAAGGTCACCAAGGCTTGGTTATTTAAGCTAAAGTTAGGTTAAGGAATTTCTACAGGTTCCACACCCTCATATCATTATCACCATCACCTCTTCTCAACACTTTCTTTTTCTACGGCCATTCAAACTGTAGCCGGTCCTTAGCCTCACGCACAACCACCTTATACCCCTGCCTGTTACTCATCCTTGCCTCTTACACACCTAAGCTGTTTAGGTCCTTCCTTATATCATCTCTAAATCTGTTTCTTGGTCTGCCCAGTGTTCAATTTCTTTCAGGTCTTCCTTCACTTAAATTATTTATCACGCTATATCTTCTTCTTTGGACACGACTAAACCACGTTTGTCTTCTGCTCCTATTGACCGATGTTATGTCAGGTTCTGTGTACCATTCTCCGATATCGCTATTCCTCATCTAATCTGGACATGGAAATGATCTCCACAGAAAGGATGTACAATTAGTACATTCGTGTATCCGGTGGGCAAAGATACATTTGCGTCGCTTCTCCTACCTAATAGAAGAAGTGACGATTACATATACTCATACATGTTTATTAAATGAAGGTCTGGGAAGGATCAAATATAAAGAGAGATATAAAAGTTTAACAAATCAGTTTATTTAAACCTAAACAAGTTGCTAATAGACTTAGTTATCCCAATAGGGAACAATTGAAGTAAACACCTAGATTATACTTACAAATAACACAAGTAAGGTAGAGTCTATATAACATTTGGAAGTAACTCTTTTAAGTAGAACTAACACACATTCAGCTATGAAGGTGCGTCTAACTCAAAACAACATCAATATAAATAGGAAGGTAATATTAATTTAGTGTAAAGCAACAATACATATCAACTATCTAGCCTAGCGACTACGGACTACTAAACTTAGACCTGAAAGTCAAGTATATGAATCATAGTTGAATAACAGTTAACGATATCAGATTCTATAAGGTCCTAGTTTAAAGAGTTATTATGTAGGTAGTTAAATGAGCTAACTAGCATGAGTTAACTCCATAGTTAGTTATGAAACACAAAGTTTAATAAGCTCCTAGAAGAGGAACTATCAGTTTACAAATAGTAAATGGCGAGCTACCAGGAATCTAAGCTAAGACACTATGGTCGGTCTATTCCTAATTAGTACTGCCTGGACATTCATTAGTTTATCTATACTTCCACCCAATCTAGGGCACACTATAACTAGTGCAAAAAATACATATATTAACAAATACAAACGGCGCCCTAAGGGGGCCAGAGACTAAACACTATGCCCCGCGGGACACTACTATGATCTAGAAGTGCTCCCACGGGTTGCGCACTGTAAAAAGGTACATTATAAGAAATATTAGGGACTGGTATCAGTCACAGACCTAATTAGGTCATTGTACAAAGAGTCAGAAACTCTGACAAACATGACTAAGTCATATAGACATAGAAAAAGAGTAAGAACTCTAACAAAGATTACTAATACAAATACCCATAGTGACAGACGTAGCTACTTCTGCGACGAGCAGGAGAGACCAACGCCTCACACATCGTGATTACCAGTTGGTTTGTCCGCTGATGTAGATTTACATCCAAGTTGTTCCTCTGACGAATCGATAAAATAGAATACAAAAAGTGAAGCGAGGGATGACTGATTTATGCAAAAGGAACTGACGTCTTTGTGGAGGGTGTCCACCAAGAATAAGAAAGGGGTGGTGGGGGGTGAGGAGGGGGGGGGGAGTTGGAAAAATTGCAACAAATGACATCTAGCATTGGTAGACTGCGCGGAGAACATAGAGAAGCAGCTCTGTCATTTCATCGAAGTGGGGCCAGCGAGTAATATGTCCTTTTGTTGAACCTTGATTTCGCTGTGAGTTAATATCTGCCACACATTATTAGAATTTATTAGTTCTTGTATTTATCTTGTTAATCATATATATGGTATTTTGAGTGTACGTGTTAAGGGGGCCACCTCGGTACGTGAGAAAGTATCATTCGTGTTAGACCTAATGACTTAAAATGAAATTCTCTGTGCTGTTATCTTGAACTACAGAGTTTGTCTCTGTCTAATCTTATCCTCTATACACTTACCCTACCACCCCATGTCAGAAGAAGAGAAGCAACGGAATGGAAAAACTATCTCAAGGTCAAGAGGAAGAATGCGCGGCTGATCGCCTACCCACTACACAGTCCAGCTGTCAGACTTTGTGTTTTTATCTTGTTATATTTTGCTTACATGAAATTCTTGTGAAGGGTTCACAAACAAGCATGTAGGCCTCTTGTAACAATTAACTAACATTATTGGAAGTGTGATGAGAAAACCCGACAAGAAGTTTAACAATTATAAACATAGTTTGTTTTATTTAGGACAAAATAGAAGGTAAATACATAATTAGAGCAAAATATAACAATATGGCGTGAAGTGCTTCTCCTCTCAGATTTAAATAACTC
This sequence comes from Timema californicum, assembly GCA_902141385.1. NCBI lineage: Eukaryota > Metazoa > Arthropoda > Insecta > Phasmatodea > Timematidae > Timema > Timema californicum. Next base: position 9,899 of record CABFOW010003266.1, read on the forward strand.
TACTGAGATAAAGGAATTAATTGACATTACAATATCTGAAAATAAAAAAGGAAAACATATAGTTATATGCTGTTTGTCAGTTCAACAGTAATATTAATCGCCATCATGGAAATCTATGGTTCCTTCAGTTATAGCATTAAGTGCAAGCAACGATACTACATTGCAACTCTTAGCATACATCTAAATTTAGGCAATAAAAAGATAAACATTTATGCGTCTTTAGATCTAAAGAAATCAACATAACGTTGAACCAAAACAATAGCTAGAGAAAGACGTTAGGCCAGGCCTCAACTCTAACACCAGAGTGCCCTGTGCTCTCAGTTAAATAGATAACTATATAATCCCACATACACTCAATACGCAAACTAGAAAGGACGGGCGGTAAGCCCGAGACGCTGAGTACGCCAAAGCGTGACCGAAAATATATACATGAAATTAAATGTACATTATGTATGTATAACAAAACGAAATAGTACAATTAGAATAAATTAAACTTCGTACAAAGAGAGAGAATGCAAGCGCATTCGCATTGACCTGCGCGCAACACTTCATAATTCTAAGTTTAAATATTTATAAGTCCCAAACATTAATTTAGACAAGCTGTGCCCTATTATGCTGAAAATGGAATTTTTAATATTAAATAAATCATGGCCTCTAGTCGCTGTCTTCACCAAGCTCTGTCGGTTGTATAATAAGCGACTATTCAAAATCGCGATCAGTATATATACATTATTGTATCCACAGAGACGAGGCAAGAGAAGGAGGGGGTAAGACGATAGAACAAACATAACAGCAAAGAATGCGTCTGGCAGCAGCTAGAATATTCCAGATTGTCCTAGCGGCGGAAGTGATAGCTTTGTCTGGCCGCGTTGAACCTCAATCGTTTCCGGCCGGCCGCGAATCGAGTCCTAAGCAGAAAGTCGGTTGAAGGCTCCGCTCAGTCAGTTGTGCCAGTTGGAGAGTGGAGGTCAGAGCTCGTGCTTTGGTGTTGGAGTTCGTGTTGTAGCTCATCAAGGGCGGTGAGTGTTGACCGATTTGATATAACGTCAACATGTAACTCGTTACAAGCACAATCCTTGATTAGATGGTTTAACTTGTCTTTAAATCTCATAATACAAACGGGTAGTAGGACGCAATGCTAAAAAAAATTGTCTTGAAGAACAGACTTTTATGCAAGTCACTTTTTTTTAGGGAAATGTGAATATTAACTATACAATAATTAATCACGACTAGACTAAATTTCTATCTTACCTTAGCTGATAGCGGGCCGTCGGAACCGAAGAGAGTAAGGGGCTCCAACACACGGCCCTATACCCCCAACCCCTCTTATATTTATTATATTTGGGTAAAAAGTTTAGTAAATACTTATAAATAAGGAAGATATCATAAAAAAAACTCCAAATAGCTTCTAAAAGCATTCACTTCTTTTGTTAAAAAATCGGTGATAATCCTCCCCCCTTTCGATCTCATCGTTGTTAATCAAACCAAAGAGGTTTTTCCTTTTAGAACTGTCTTACAACACGTTCGGGTTATATGCCTATGTAATAATTACGCAAATGGGTGACGCTTTCGCTTAGACCATGCGGCCACCCAAGTGGGTCAGATTAGTTAACTTTTACTATCAACTAAAATGAGAAAGATTACACATGGTTAAACCACCTACAATGTTTACACTTACACAGAGCTATAGTATACATAAATAATAGGTTAAATGGTCATGTGTAACCTATTTTCAACAATTAATTCATTTTAATTTTAGGTGCCTATTCAAGCCCTCAATAATTTCCTCTGATTATTCTAGCTGACAGGGGAAAAGGAAGGAAAGTTTTATTAAATGTACCCATATTTGTTTGAGAAGGGGCTATGGATAAACTACCCTTATTAACCTGGTCGACCTCCTTGTCTGGCTTGATCTTTACGTTTTAAATAATTAAATTGACCAAGAACTTATTAAAAGCAATAAGAAATAAACCATTTTATTAATGTTGAAACACATTGACTGTTTCACCTAAAAAAAACACACACACACACAGTAGCGGATCCACAAAAAAATGACAAAGGGGGCACCATGGTAATATATTATTATAATTACTATATTGCTTGCTTCGTTACATTTACCTTACATTATTTAAAAAATCTCATATCTGTATGTTAAAATTGTAGCATTAGCTACAAGTGAAGATACATTAAACATCCAAAACATCGACTTACTTCTTTTCACCGAGCCTGTGAGCACGGAACCAACGAACGACCCGAGAACAACACACCACGAGTGACTAAACTGGCCCCATCTTACCGTCAAAGCGTGAGCTCAAGCAAAGAACTTCAGAAGAGAAGAGACTCCCGTCCCAAAATTACAAAGAGAATAATTGTTGGAGAAGATAGGAAAAGCGTGTGGATCCTTCCCCTTGTTTGTTTCTCTTTATCCCC
>CABFOW010003266.1:12978-51040 GCA_902141385.1 Timema californicum
CAGCTGTCACCACCCCTATAAATACATGCTCAGCGGTAGCCTCAGTTCAGTTCTTGGTTCGCGACTGATGAGTCCGGGAGTTCCCAGTGCGAGAGTGTGGACCGGCGAGTCCAGTGTTCGTGTGGCGAGTGCCAGAGTAGTGTGTACGGCACGGGAGTGGACCGGCGAGTCCAGTGTTCGTGTGGCGAGTGCCGGAGTAGTGTGTACCGCACGGGAGTGGACCGGCGAGTCCAGTGTTCGTGCGGCGCGTGCCGGGGTAGTGTGTACGGCACGGGAGTGGACCAGCGAGTCCGGTGTTTGTGTATTGCGGGTCATCGCCGTATATCGTGTGTGAGACAAGTGACTTTTGTTATTATTTTAGACTACTGTGTGAATGAGCATTTTTGTGAATGTCTTTTAAATATTTGAATAGTTATTAGGTGTTTTATAGTCGTTAATTTGTTTATTCAATTTACTTATATCTCTATGTGCTTTATTAGTTTATTAAGTTACATACTTGATTAAGGCTCTTTTTTATTTTACTTAATTACTTGTTTAGTTACAATTAATTTAGATATACAGATAATCAGTGTGTGTATATAAATGGTAATTTTAATAATTAAAACTTTGAATATTCCGTGGGCATTTTCATTCGTGTTTGGTTGGCAGCATACCCGAATAACTCTAAAAGAACTCGTGGTTCACACGTCCACGTGTGAACCTCCCAGGTCACGTGCGCCCCACGTTACAATATATTTATTTATAAAGTTTTGAGTAACTATACATGTTGTTTACCTTTTTACATACGTGTCATATTTTAGGCCCTGATAAAATTAGGCCAGGTCTATTGTTATTAACCTTAGATTAATCTACTAAGATGATAGTTAGGAAATTAGACGTTATGCTTTGGGTAGCACTAGCAATACGTCATATGAACAGAAGTCAGATCTTATCTATGATTATTGAACTGTTGTTTATATTATTTATTTTGATTTATGACAAGATTGGCCTGTTTGACGTAAATTATTATTGGGTCCTAATGGAATATCATTTGAAGTTTAGATGCATGTTGTGAGTTATGGCAAATTAAGGAAGGAATATGAGAAACTTTGAAATGAGTAATATGAAGTAAATGTTGGCTATTTAAGTTAGTCTCTTAGGAGACTGATAGTAAATATCATGACTTTTTTTATATATACACAGAATATTTTTGCTGTAAATTGAAACTTCTCGTTGATAAATTCTCCATATTGTGTTAAACTATTGTTCTATGGTGATCATAGAAATTTTGCATTTTATTAATGTTTTGGGGTTATCTAGTAAATTCTTCTTCTTATATTAAATTAATATATAACTTAATAACAATCTCAAAGATTTCTCAATTTTATTAATTAATTTATATGTAATCAATACCCTTAGGTCTGGCACTTCCCAATCTTTAAATTTTTGTGTTTGGGTGAATAAGAGATTAATTAAGAGTTTATTTTTCTTGAGGTTGACCGTCTGGTTCTTCCTGCAATCGGGGTGAGTTGCGTGTCTGGGTACACTTGGTACACCCAGGTTTTCAATATTTTGTAGCTCAAACGACTTGCTCCTATCGCCAATTCTTGATTATTATTTTGTACATATCAAACCCCCACTTGATAGTTATTGTGTTCAATCTAGTTACGATTCATATGCTGCGCCACTCTGGTATAGAGTGAGTGCATGGTTGAGTTCATTATAATATTATTGTTTAACCTGTTTCATGATTCAATCACCCGCCATGGCCACCCCCCTGGAAGCTCGGTCAGCACCAGATCTGATGTCTACAGACTCAACGCCATGGATCTTCACCAAGAGCTCAAGGCGAGACACATCTCATTCCACCCAGATGCTCCCATAAGTGTGTTGCGGTCACTGCTATCAAAGAATATTTGTAAGTCGAACGACTCTGATATTACTAATATTAGCCACACTGTTAGCCATCCTTTACTGGGAATTAGTGATCCATGTAAGTCAGATATTGTAGAGTTAGATGGGGTTAGAAAGCAAATTAGTGCCCCGACTGATTCAGTTAGGGATCAGCTGATTACTACCCCTTCGAAAACCTTGAGTAAAGTCGCTAGCAAAAGCCTTAAGTTACTGCCAGTCTGTGATGGACAATCTTGTAGTGTATTGTTTAAATTTTTGTTAGAAGCGAATAGAGTTTCGCAACTTAGACCTTAGAAGATGTAGAGTTTCATTACCCTTTGTATTGGAAAGACAAATGGTTTTTTATATCATTGAGTTTATGAATGTATACAATTGGGTCTTCACTGGAACGTAGCGAGAAATCGTATTTTAGAATCTTTGGTCTCCAGACGAGAGAAAGAAAGACTGTGTAGGGAACATGTACGGCGTTTTCAACAGCCCCAAGAACCATTTAGGGTTTTTATCTTATCTCTTTCTGAAGCCGTGGAGATTTTAAACCTCGATCTAGCCAAGGGAGAAGAGGTAGAAATTATTATTGAGAACATATCCCCGTTAACTAGGAGGCATTTTGTGTTTTCACACAAGCCGACCACCTTATCGGACTTGTATTTGTTAGCATCTAACATTGAAGGTTCCCTGCTGGCGGAGAAAGAATACCTGGATGCCTATCCAGCGCCCGTACCGAATAATTTGCATCAAACTAAGGCTACTCCCTGTAATTCTGTACCGTCCGCTCCCCCCGTAGGCCTCTAGGTGCAATTAGGTTAGAAAGACGTGTGTGGACTTATCACGCATTAGATGTTTTGGTTGTCGCCAGTTTGGGCACTTTTAACGCGATTGTCGATTGGGAAACGTGTGACGGGTGGAAGTGATAAGGGGCCCGCCACGCGTAAAGTTAGTAAACAAAGTAGTCCCCTTCCCCCTATTGTAAAGGTTACAATCGAGTCATACCCCGGTTATGCGTTACTGGACACTGGTTCCAGTGGATCGTTTATCAATACTGAATTTTTGAATAATTTAAATAAATCTTGTAACGTTGTCATTAAGAAGGTAGATTCCAAGCCATTTATTGTGGGGAATGGTAATTTATTGTTAGCACAGGAAAGGATATGCTTAGCCAATAAAATCATGGGATTTTCATGAAAAAGATGTTTATTTTGTATTCTGTCCCTCCCATATGGCATTATCTTAGGGAATGATTTTTTGTGGGAAACGGGCGCCATTATTAATTGAGGTTTCAGAGAATTAACCTTTGAGTTCTCCCCTAATACTAAAATTGATTTGTGTCGTTCTGCAAGTGTGTGTGGCATGCATCTTGTGAACAGTAGTGAGGAAGCGATTAATGGGGTTATTTCAAGATATTTTGATGTGATAACGACTTGGTTAAGAAAATGTGATATACTCCCCTACGAAATTAGTTCAGGATAATGTCCCAGTGAGGTCTGGGCCATACTCCTGCGCCCCACCTAAGATGAAGATTTTTCCTGAGTTAATTGGGGAATTAGAGTCTAAAGGAGTCATCCGCCCCTCCAATTATCCGTACGCCAGCCCCGCATTTATTATCCCTAAAAGGGATGAAGGTTACAGACTCATTGTGGATTATCGAAAGATTAACAAGAAGATACAGTTCGATCCTTACCCTATGCCAAGTATAGAGTCAGCCTTTAAGCATTTAGGTAGGGCTAAGATATTCAGTTTGATCGACCTCAATGCTAGCTTCTTGCAGTGTGCCTTAGTAGAATCTTCAAAGATATACACGGCTTTCGTCAACCTTGGAGACAATATGAGCTCAATCGTGTCCCCCTGGGATGTAGCATTGGTGGGCAAGCGTTAAGTCGCGTTCTAGATCACGTCCTGTCAGACATAAAATTTAAATGTTTTCAATTATTTAGATGATATATGTGTATACAGCAACTCTTTAGATGATCATGTGAAGAATTTAGAAGAGGTATTAGGTCGTCTACGTAGCGTGGGTCTAATTGTCAATCCCGATAAAGTTACATGGGCTAAACCATCAGTCAAATATTTTGGCTATGTAATTACCTCAGGAAACTTGCTTATTGATCCCGAGCGCATCCGCCCCATATTTATTACCCACTCCCCCCCTCCCCCCCAAAAAAAACCCAAAGGTCGTTATGAGATTCATTAGGATGTGCGCATATTACGCGAGATTTATTTCTTCCTTTTCAGAGATAGCCGCGCCATTGAACTCTTTAAAAAAGAAGGGAGTTGTATTTTGTTGGGGTGGGGAGCAGACTAGCGCGTTCGATCTTCTCAAGAGAAAGCTTATCTCCTCTGAAGTGTTACGTATGCCCGATTTTTCGATACAAGCTTCCTAATTACAAAAACAATTAGCGTAATTAGTACATGAGCATATAACTCTAATGGGTAGTAAGACACAGTGCTAAAAATAAGTTCATTCTATGACAACAATAATAATAACAGATTCTGAACCACCAAATTTGTAGTATTAGAGCTTTAAAAGAAATGTCACTCAATTTTTTATTATTATTATTATTATTAATATTTTAAAAGATTTGAGGGTTCATCTCGATAAATAAACTTTGCAGAAATGCATTCATACTAATATGGTGAGAGGATTAAAAATAACCTGAACACAACACCCTGTAGAGATTAAAAATTCAACCTTCGCATCGATGGTGACAAAGTGCTATTTTAACGTCTTAAACCAAATGAATTAACATAAGGAAGTAAGCAAAAAACTCTTGAATGAAATCATCCATAAGACATACACACCAAGTAGACCAATATGTCCACTAAATAAATAGTTTTCATGCATAAATCTAAGTCCATGATAGAAATTGTTTAAATTTGATTAATTTGATTTAAACTTTAAAAGCTTTATTTCAAATGTTTATTTTTTCATATAGTGTATACATCTTAAGAGTAAGACTATGTATTTTTAGCATAAAATATTTTAAATAAATAAAAAACTAAACACAAATAATTATGTAACTTAATACTATATTGTTTTGATTAATGGAATAAGATTTGTATCAGTATAATATATAAATAAAATGTATTTGTTAAGGGCTATTGGAAATAAAAACGAGAAAATTCTTGTAAAATAATGCAGAGTAGTTATTCCAAAATTATAAGAGATTCACTAAAAATGTAGAAATATAACATGAATTTTAATGAATCATGCTTATCTCAATTTATTTTGTAAAAGGACTCTTAGTGTATTTGTCTATAACACTACTTTATATATTCATTACCGTTCCCAGCCTGTGACCTGGGCCAGTTTTTTTTATTCAAGCCATATATTTTCCACTATTGGCTTGCTAAGCCTGTCGTAGCTTCATATGCCTTATAATCTAATTTAAGACTAGGGAAGGCACAACATCTAGTCCCCAGCCATTAATTTATCATTGTGAAAGTGTAAAACCACATATCCCCAATGATATATTTTCGGCCGTGCCAGGAATCGATCCCGGGATCCTAACTCAGTCAACAGACACGATACCGACTGAGCTAAGGTGTCAGATCATCTATAAAATTACTGTATGCACCATGGATCAATATTAAATTAATGAACAGAAAATAAAACCAACAAAATGTGTTTCAAGCAGTGTGTTATTATGACAGTTCACAAAATTATAATGAAAGAACTAACAAGTATAACTAACAAATATACATTATTTCTGACTAGATTGGTTACATAATTGGGAAATTAAAATTGGGGATTTATCATTTACATTATGTGATGAATGATGATAGATGACATTACATTATTGAAGCATAATAATAATAATAATAATAATATCTCTACTGTTATGAAAGCTAACTCCAGGCACAAGTGTAATCATGAATACTTCTTCAATAATGCATTGAAGTTTAAAGTAAACATTCTATGTTCAAAACCAATATTGAGATGTTTTACAAAAATAATTTATTTGATTTGATTATTAATTTACACACATTTTAAGTAAATGTATATAGTTTAAATGATTAGCATGTCTGCTAGCGTATAAATTTACAGTATACATATATATACATAAATGTTCCAATTAGGGTGCATTTGAAAGTGAACATTAAATCTTTTAACTTTAGATATTAAGTTAAAGTAACTGATACAAACCAGATTTAATAGATGGTAGTTTATCTTAAAATTATAAAGAGAGTTAAATATCAAGAAGAGCCGGTTTGGTTTCCCTAGCACATTTTAACACAGATTGAATCAATTTTACAAAACCAGTGTCCTTTGGTTTTTCAAGTCCTCGAAGAAGTCGATTTTTCATAACTGCTACAAACTCACGGTTGCTTAGTTGGCCATCCACTGCAAACATAAAAATGCATTGGAGTTTAAAGCCTTATTTAGTATCCAAATAGACAACTATTCGCATTTCTATGTACAAAGCATTTTATGGATTTGGGGGAAAATGCTTTCAAAGGATAAGTTAAAATATAAAATTGTCTTATAATAATTTCCACATATCCTTCCCAGATTCAGCCTGTAATTATGAGTGAAGAATGACCCCGATCACAGGAAGAATCCTGGATAGCTTGGTTGGTGACTATGCATGGGCATGCCAAGCCAAAGGCCCTGGGTTCGATTCCCGTGTCCAGGTGTAATTTTTCAACTAGTTAAAAAAACTATATTAATAGATAGCCACACCCTCATCAAGGCATACTTAATCGGGTACTACTCCATGACTATCACTGCTAATCAGCAATCCATTATTGAAATTCGAATAAATGGAATTCCTTAACATTTTAAGATTATTCAACACACACATTTTATTGCGCAAATTTAGCAAGTGTCTAGTTATAGCCTATAAATATTGATTCAATGATTTCAAATTATTAGGGGTCAAACTTGTTATTTTATGCTTTTCCTGTACCAATGTTAAGCCAAGTAATTTATTTATGAGGCTGAAATTTAGCATAACCAGACATGCATAAATTATGAGCTATACACAATGAAATATTTATAATATGATAAAGACAAATAAATTTTAATCATATATAAATGCTGATATTTTTCCACTTGGATAATTTATTTTTAGCTCATTTTGTAGCACACAATGTAGTTATTAAGAATCCCTTTGGTTTTTTTAGTCTAATTATTACTTGTTAATTTTATTAATGAGACTGAATTGATGATTAAAATTTTTTTTAGAAAAAATGCATATTTCATTAATTTTTTTTTTATTTAACTTATTGTAGAAACAACACCAAGAGCAGAACACATAATGTCCGCAAGGATGAGACTGGGTTGGATTACCTAACCAATGGCACCTCCAAGTAAACAGCAAACTGGAGAGTACCGAGTGAGTGACATTGATCCATTCTATCTTTCCCAATATTTATAGCCCCTCTTTATTTATTTTCGATAGTCGTTAGAAGCTTGAAAAAAGATTCTGTATCACTTTTGTGCTTGATCTTTTACTTAATTTTTATCTAAATATTACAATTTACTTCATGAATGTATGAGCTTCACTTGTCTTACTAGCTTTAAATTAAACATTAAAAATTATATAAACAACCTAACAGTGCTGAAAATATAATATTATAAGCTATTATCTTATATTTTATGAGTATTGCAGTTTTTCTAACATCAACTTTTTCTAGAGATTATATAAATTTTGCATGTTTATTGAACATGGCTGAGCTAGATGCTTGAATTGGTATCAACTTAAAATTATAAAAGATTTGATTATTCACGAAACCTAGTATCTTAATGTATTATTATTATTAATATTAGCATCACGTCTTACTACTCGTTCGGGTTATACACACTTACTTTAATGTTTAATGGTAGGGTGATTGTGAAATGAAATGGAGGACCTACAGTTTAACGTGGAATCCGAACAACGGTGGAGGTCTAGCATTCCACACATTCATGAGTTTTTATGCAATGGGCGTCATTTATGACGATACGATATTTCTATTGATATGTGCCCTGTGATTGAACACTAATTATAATGATATCAGGGTTTTATTGAGATGGCGACACATGTATGCGTAACTGTGCACTTATCACACAATTATGTGATCTGAGTATATTTGTTACTTATAATTATGAAATTATAAAGACTGTTGATGTTGCACACCTTTTATTTAGATTCTTTTTCTTCTTCTTCTTCTTCTTCTTATTATTATTAGCGCCGCGTCTTACTACCCATTCGGTTTATATGCACTTACGCTAATGTGTAATGGTAGGGTGATTGTGAGATGAAATGGAGGACCTACAGTTTAACGTGGAATCCGAACCACGGTGGAGGCCTGGCATTCCCCACATTCACAAGCGATGTTTAATATATGTCTTGTCAGAGGTGAAGGAAGGGTTTGGTAATCAGATAAATCTGTGCCGGGACCGAGGATTGAACCCCGGACACCCAGCACATTTAATTCATATTAATCCATGCAATGAACAACTATATATGATGCATAGCTTAGTGTTCTCGAACAATTGTATACTGCAAGCATAATGTCAAACAGAATATGACCATGACACAGAACAAACAACACAGCTACTCTACGGCATTATTTCAAATCAAATGACTCAGCTGCTGCTTGCACAATTTCCACGTTACCAGCCTGCTATCAACATGACCTTCACTGCCACCTCACAAAACAAACACAATACACAGCACGACTTCACAATATCTAACTTAGCTGCAGCCCGCAGAATATCTATGCTACGAGCTTGGGAGCCTACATTACCTCCACTGCTCCAATTAAGCGGAGAGTATGCCCAAATAAGCGGAATAAATTCAAGGTAAATACTTGTATTGTTTCTGTTCTATAGTTTAGTCCTAAATAAATGGCTGCCCCAATGTGCTGGAATCCACTGTATATTGATTTTTATTTTGAGGGGAGAGAAGTCTTATCTGAGGAGGCCTATGGTGAAGTATTTAAACAGGAGATTGTTAAGATTTTATTTTAATTGGTTATTTTCTCCCAAATTTTGATATTGAATAAATCCATTAACCCAATCAGAGATAAGTAATTACCAATTAGTTACAGGCCTACATGCCTTACAGCCTTACAGACAAAGTGAATTAAATAGAACTCCTGAATATTGTTGATTAAGCATAACTAACTTCATATCTCTGCTCAAACGCACACAGCGTTGGAAGCAGGGGTGAGGCTAGGGGTTAACTTGCAGGCAGACTAGCTGTGAGAATTAAACAAAGTATAACTTGGACTTCCTTTCTGCCTCCAATAGTTCTACAATATATAATGTATGATTTAATTTAGTATTTTGGTGGATTGAAATAAATTAATTTAAATACATGATCATTTAGAATAATTTAGAGGTGGAAAATCATTAACATTACATGTCTTTACTATCAAGAGATTCCATTTTTTAAAAAACTTCTATGAAATATAATGATTTAAAATCAATTGTTGAATATATCATATTGCCTCTTCATCCTTATTTTGATCCAGAATGTATGGCCTCACAGTATTGCTTTAGGCTTTAATATAAATATTATTTTTTGATTTAAAAAAATTTAAGATAGAAAATATTACTAATGTTAATGTAAGTAAGTATTTAGTATTATTATATTTTTAATTTAAAAAAATGAGTAAAATAGATCATTGATGTATTGATAAACTTACAATTTTCATCAAAAATTGTGAACACAACATTGATGACATGATCACTGAGGTCAACATGAGCCACAGTCTTGGCAACATGTTTGAGAGTAGCTGAAAAAAACAAAATCAATTTCATATTACAATTTTATATTTTAATTTTAATTTTAATTTAATAACTATATATTAGCTCACATTTAAGATTACATCAAAAATTAAGGGCCAGTTTCAATGTCAGACTTAGTACGTCTCAAGTGTGGGGTTATACTAAATACAAGACAATACCTGCCTCAACTTGAATGGAATGGACCAGTTCCACATATTAAACTTGCACATTCAAGTTAGGTCTGGATAGGTGTTGTCCTGTATTTAGTATAGCGCCACACTTGAGACGTAATAAATCTGACATTGAAACGGGTCTTTATATACAAAAGAGTGCTTAATGTAAGCTTAATGCAACTTAATGTAATTGGAAGTTATAATGGGATTTAAATATACACACATATATTTACTATAAAGAAAATAATCTTTTAAATACTAAACACACACTCTGAACCAAGATGATCAATTTACTCTTTCAATAACTTGCCAATGATTTTCACCAAAAAGTGGTATTTTTGAAGTTACAATTATAAGAATGTCAAAGGAGGAAAATATACAGCAAAAAATATCACTTATTTGTGCATTAAAATGTTAGTATGGCATTAACAAATTGATAATTCATAGGCTAGGTAAATTGTGCTTCATTTTACTTGAATCAATAAATTTATAGAAACATGTTTGTTTTTAGATATTTTTTTTACTAACAATGCGGATCTCAGACTGTATTAGAAGATTGATAACCAACTATGCACAAGCTTGTCTATGCAGTCACCATTTCTGAGGTCATGAAGTTTTAATTGAAGGATTAATACTAATGTTGATATGAGTGTGATAAAAGGTACTCAACTATATAACCAAGCATCTACCATTGATAGTATTTATAAATATGTTAACTTAACTAAACAGCATGGACTATATGATTAATCCAATTACTAATTAATTAGTAGTGATTTATAAATGATAATAGTTTGTTTTTTCAGGGCATATTTTTGTTTATAATATTTTATGCAGTATAAGTTGTCGAAGTTTAAACTTGTTTTCATAACGAATTTGCATGTGAGAAGAGAAAAAGTATAAGGAAAGAGAAATTTATAAGTAGTAATATTTTTCGATTGATTTGCTTATTTATAACACAATATCATTATCATAGATATGACACACAAAAGGGGATCACTTGCAAGTGTGAACAATTTATAAATTCTCAGTATATTTCTTGAAAATGTTAAAACTTATAATTTTTTTAGAACTATGAAAACTCTTTTTTAATAGAAGAAGAATAAAAAAAGCTTGTATAAAACCATTCAGAGTCATTTGAAAGTGAACGATCAGCTCAGGTTGGTAAAAATGGGGGAAAAAATGCTTACCCAAGTATTGTGTCAAATGTGTTATAATATGTCAGTAAAATGATACAATGAAATAACATGAAAATTAAAAGCAGACCCTAAAATGCATGTCAACTACTATGCAAAGCTCTTTGTGATTTGTGATAAAATATTTGGAAAAAGTATAATGGAGTATGGAAGATTTACTGTAATAGATAGATCATGCCAATTTTATTCCCCGGTTACCTTATCATGTATGAAGGTTTCTTACTAAAACATCAAAGATATTTTTCAAATTTTACTCACAATCAACCAAATGTAATTAACTAATGCCAATTACATACAAAGAAAATATACAAATGCCCTCTAAGACCAAAATTTAATATTAACTTAGTTTAGGAACCAAATAGTAGTTTTACTCATGGCTTCAAGTTTTATTATTGATTAGGAAATAATGAAAACTATAGGAAATATTATCAAAAACCTGTTTTGTATGCTACTAATATACCTTGGTCAATTGATGCCCCAGCAATATGGTAGAATGTAAGAGCAGTGTCAACATCATTAATGTTATTCAAAAAGTGGAAGAACTTCAAATAGTCATCACGGCTTATTCCTTGAGCATTGTCTTTGAACCTTGAAACAAGCGAAAGGAAAAATGATGCGAGTTACAAACATAACATAAGTGTTTTTAGCTGTAAATAATATAGCTAATTTATTTGAGTGTTTTATATATATATATATATATATATTTATATATTTAAAAATGAATTATTATTATATACATCAAAACAAGTGGAAGCTCGAAAATGACGAGCCTACAATACTTTTGATCTTGATCTCAAGCTTGGCTCGAAATCTGAGAACTCGTAGAGCCATAATTGTAGCACATTCATTTCAAACTAGTACTCAACTATCGTGACTGGGTTTATGAGCACATCATTATATTTCACACAATTAGATTATATATATTTTTTAAATCGATGTACAGTCTACTCCAAATGGACAAAACAATTAAAAAAGTTTATCAATTAAAAACTATGTAGGCCCCTATTAATCTTCTACTTCATTGCAGCTGCTTCCTTTTGCCCGCTATGTATTTTCCGTAACAAATGCTTGTCAGATATGGGCATGTAATCTTCTTGTTCCAGATAGTTAAGCTGGTACAACCCTGAAAGATCTCCTTCCCCTTGTATGAACTTTTTGAATCATTGGGCATTACCTCTTCCTTGAGGATTTACTGAGTACAACACTCTTTAGCCCTGTTTTCTCCATCAACACAGCTTTTGTCATAAACGTATTCCCTGCTGTAGGCGATGCCATGGTTAAGCCGAAAATCGGATAATCCAGCTGCGGATAGTCAGGAAGTTACTGTATTATAAAAAGTTCAATTCAAAGAAAAAACACAAAGAATTGTTTCTCATGGGAACATATTTAATTTCAGTAATATTTTATTGGTTCACTAGAAAGATGTCCTTCAATATTTCTGTATGCACAAAGTACGGCAATATTAGAACTATGAAAGTTGAAATTTAAAAAATCAATTTTAAATTAATTTTTAAATAATTGTTAATCAAATTAAATGTGAAAATGAATTTGATCAACTGAAAAAACTGTTAAATAGTAAATTTATGTTTTTTTTAACTGTACCTAAGAAGATTTGTATATATAGTAAATTCATCCATTGATATGCCTATAACAGGATGTCCAGCCAAACTGTATTTTAAAATTATATTACTTTTTCAGCCATTAAATATATGAATATTAAAAATATTTAAAACATTATTAGATTAATATCGCAGCTTAATGTAATATTTTTAGACACACATGATTTTTGAAACTGTGTCACAATATGAAGGAATTAAAAGATTTCAGCATAAAACAATGGGCTATTGAATAGTGCGATCAAAGTTAGATCCAAGCAAGAGCATATTGAGTAGTTAAAAGATCACCCTACACACATACAGTTTATAAATGTTGTGAGAGACATTATTTTCGTTTCATTCTTTTTATAATGCAATTGAATCATCAAGCATACGCCTAACCATGACTCAGCTTAGGTTGAAGACATATGGTAGAAGGGTGGAAAGATTATATGATAATCACATGTTGATTTTGATAAATTTAAATAGTATGCTCAACTGTGTTAAAAGAAGTTCACAGTGTATATTAGCTGAAAGAAAATTGTTATTTTGACCAATATAAATAAAAGTTGCTGTGAATACATAAAAAGCCAGAAATCTGATTCTGTGAAAAAGCAAGTCCCTCTTTTCTAGTTCACTAAACACCCTGTAAAAAATACAAATTTATTTAAAAAATTAAAACATGACATTTTAGAGTAAAAATCTCTCACTTTATCAAGCTAAACCATAATTCAAATGTTAAAACCAAACCAAAAGCTGAGCATTTTAAAATTATATCTTGAATTAACAAGCTTGGATATGTTTTAACAATTTGTGACTTAAGTTAATATAATATTGCATCACACTTACGTTTTTTTAACTCTTTTCAACATTCGTGCTTTCTTTTTTTGTGGATATCCAGCATAAGCTAGGAGAAGTTCTGTAAAGTCTGCTTCTGAAATGTTTCCATTCTCATCTGGACCTTTTCGTTGAAACTAATAAGTTATAATATAATTAATCACAAACATAAATATAGGATGGTTAGAACATTTATAAATTTTTATTTTCATAACAGTAAAACCAATAAGTTATAATTCAAACAGTAATATAAAAAAAATTATTAAAAACTGATTCTTACAGACAAACTATTTGTATCATATTTAAGCAGATTAACCAGGAAATTGTTGGGTCTGTCTCATAAAGATCTTTTAAATCTCATAATTAATATTCATATGAATTATAACTCCTTGAAATATCTTCCTAAATACAAAATAAAATATGAGATGACAGGAATCAAACTAACCACTACACTTAAAATGCAAATAAACAGATAAATGAAGTTGTATGAAATGCCAAAATATATTTTTAAAAGAAAGCACTATTATTTACAGCTTGTTGAACGTCATCGGTCAGGTATTTTTATATTGTTCCCTTCAATTCAGTATTTATTTGACCAGCCACAAACAATGCTAGAAGTGCACAGTAATAAGTGTATTTCTGTTGAATGACTTATGACATTTGATAATGAATGGGCTAGAACAATACAGATTTACACTTTGTTTACTCTGATAAGGTACCATGCATACTTTTCTTGATTAACTTTGGTGTGTATCATAAGAAAGAACCACAGTGTATGTTGTGGTGGTAAGGGTTGACAATTACATTGGAGCAAAATGAGGAAATGATGCAAAAATTGTCAATTTTCTTTGAAAAAATACAGGCATACCATGATTTCTTGGGTTTAAGGATTTAGGGAGAAATAGTTAACTAAACGTAAATTTTGTAAAAAAAACCTACTTAAAACAAACACATCTCATTTCCTTTCAGCTATTACAATATTGTGTTAAAATCATTCAATATTTAGGCATTAATACAAAGATTGTTCCATTCAACATATGATGATTTTCCTGAATCAAAATAATCATGAGTCCCTTTTTAAATTAATCAGTTTTAAGACAAATATGATGTCTAATCAATGTACTCGATTTTATTTACTAGCAGCATCCTAAAAAAACAAGATAATTTGGAATTTGAAAAAAGTCTACCACAGGATATTTTATGTCTTAAAGAGAAAGAGGAAAAGTTCAGGCCAAATGAGACCCATGGTAGCCATGGTGTACTTTCTCATTAAGTCATAAGACAAATAAGATACAAAAATAGAGTCTTTTTGAAAAAAAATATCAAAAACAATTCTAGTATTATTTTAACTCTAAGCATCTAAAGTTAATTAATAATGATGAAAATGATTTAAATTAGAAGTTTACACTTTAAACTGGTTTTACAAAATAATTGTCATCATTATCATCACCATCACCACCATCATGTCCAGCATGGGTTCGGGTTAATTTAGTTAAACACTTCTCCATCTTAAAAGTGGACTGTGTTTAGTTATAATATTTAAAATGTGACATCTTTTGTGATAGAATGTGAAATGCTATTTAAATTGGTTTTACAATACATAAGGTAGATTTTAAATCGTGAACATGTTAAAAATGTTACAAGTTGTGTATTAAAATTAAAGTAGTCGATATATATATGACTATAATAAATGGATGGAATTCATATCCTTGGCTTTTGTTGGTCCCTTACTACCTAGGTTTATGTAGAGATCAGTCATTTAACTGTAGGAGTAAACGGAATCAACATATTTAAGTGTTAATGCCATCTTCAGGGATATTAAAAGGGTATGGATGTTAATCTGTAACCACTATAGAAATATGTCAGATTTTAAATACTATAATTTACCAAATTTAATTAGATTGAACTTGATTATTTTGTAAAGATCATGTTGGAATTGTTAATATCCCTAAGTAATACACAAGCAGGGCTGCAGCTACAATTACAAGGGTGTATCAAATAGGGCTATTAACATTTCCAGCAGAACCTTGGAAGGCCTTATCTCGAGAACCATTGTTTTGAGGTCTACTATTCACACACCCCAGTTACTTACTATATAAATCCATACAACCTGTATATGCTCCTTACAACATGTTCTTCGAATATTTTGTAAAGTTATCTTAGGTTATCTTAAGTTTATGTCTATTGTTTTTCCAAAGATTAATTTCTTTAATGAGTGGTTAAATTGTAAATTTCTTTAACTTTATTAAATATACATATTACTAACCATGAAAATAGTCTTAAACACACACGAATACAAAATTTAAAAATGTGCACAAACTTTTTTTCAAGAAAATTAAATTATTAAGAGATCTTCCATGTCATTCATCTTGTGAATTGCTGTAAGTAGCAATGTATTCCTTTCCATGACTGTGCCTATAATTTATTCCTTGCATAGTAAGAGTTTTTTCTTTGTAAAATTTTAACACAAGTATACTTTATCAAAAAAATAATAAATTCACATCTTACCTCTAAGCTTAATATTTCTCTTTGCAGCTGTTGTTGAAATTCTAAGAATTTTTCTATTGTTAACTTTTGATTCATATTAGGTCCAAAAAAGTATGTTGTCAAGGCAGAATTCACACCCTAAAAAGTAAAATTCTTGTAAGCAACGGAGAGGAATAAAACATGTATAAATAACCTTATATAACTTATGGACATATTCTTTTAATAACAGCCACAATCAAAATTATTTAAGCTAAACCTTTTTTGATCAAAGTCCCAATTTAATACAAATATAGAGGATACATGCAGAACTCAAACATATTCTAGAAATATATTCTTAAGTTTATATCATATTATATTAATCATCAACTACCTATAGTATTAAAGAAACACTAAAACAAAAAATTTAATATAACTAAACTGCAGCATTATGGTGAGATCTGGAAAATTTATAAGCCCAGACTCACTAACAGTTATAAATTTGTTAAATATATCAACAAAGTTTACCCACAGCCGTTTCAGTGGCCAAATGGTCTAAGGCGTTAGTCTAGCAAGAGAATGGCCTGCTGATGATGAAAGATCGTGGTTTGAATCCCGGTAAGATAAAATGATTTAGTTTTTCTCTTTATATATTTGTTGTTAATAAACAGTTGTAAAATTAACAGTGATATCATTGAGGATATGATTTGTATAGAAAAAAAAGTATATTCGTAACTATGCCATGCCTTTAAACTTCAAAATGTATCTTAACAGGTAATTTTTGGTCAGCCCTTGGAGACAAAATACGGCTTTATTTTATACTTTTAATGTGTGTGAGATTATATCATCATATTTTTAATTTATATGTTCCCAAATAATGAAGAAATTTTAAAGATAGCTTTTGTTCATTAAGTCTTAAGTATTTGTTCGGGTTTCACGAATACATTTGTTACATTACTGGAGTAGGAAGGTAGTATTTTAAAGAAAATGTGCCACATTTGCATGGAGGGATATTGAGAAGTCGTTTAAGGAAAACCACCTTAATTACACCTTGATATTGTTACATATAACTTGGATACTTTACATTTAATATACGAAAACCACTCTTGTACATCTTAATATTGTTACATATAACTTGCATATTTTCTATTCAATATATATATTAATTTATCAATTTTTATTGTTGAAATAATAGGTACAAGAGAGATAAATGAGAGAAATGGTATATTTATTCAAAATACTGTGTTTCTTTGTATTTAAAACTCTTTGGTCGTCATTATTTTGTGATACAGAATTGGCACCAAATTTCTTCTTACATGGTATTATAAATATAGATTTACCTATTGAAGAGTGTAAAACTATATGTATCTTATTAATATTTGCTGAGGTAATTACTTGTTCTATTTAGCATGTTTGGGTTCACTACTTATCAATACAGTACTTTTTCAAATTAAGTGTGAGATGATTGGTAGGCAGGGATTAGAACTTGAATAGTTTATCTGGTAAGGCAAATGTTATGTGAAGGCCTGAGATCCAAATCTTTGTAAACAAGTAGTTTTTCTTGGATTAATTTTTTTGGTAAAGTAATGTAGATTAGCATCTCCGATTTTTGTAAAATTAATCAATCTCAAAATTCAAAAGGGAATAAATAAATTAGGAAATATAATTATTAATAAATGAATATACAAATTTAACCGATCGCAAGGAAATGAAATGTGAAGAAGAGTGGAAGACTTCATGCTGAGTAGTAGTGTGGATGAGTACACAAAGGGGCTTGTCTTGAGTGGGGCTATTCACTTACGTCCGATACTTCTTCTTCGATCACTATTTCTCTAGCCTCCTCCTGTGTATCTAAATCTTCTATATCCATACCCATTATTTCTGCCGCTTCATCCACAACTATTGGCTGGTAGGTTTTCCTTCTAGCCTTCTGCGAAGGTGTTACACAATCAAACATCATGGCACATTTCTCACATCATTCCCTGCTACACATTTGGTTTAAACAAACATGCTCTTTGTCATAAACAACTTACCATCAACTAATGTTTGCAAAAGAGCAATGATGAAAAAAGAATGGAAATAAAAATAATACCAAAAAGTTTTAAGAAAGGGAATGAATATTTATTATAAAGGAACAAATTTTAAGCTTAATGAAAGAGCCATTTATAGCATTTTTGAGATGTTTCAAAATAAGAAAATGAAATATGACAAGTTTTAATTATTGCTCATAATGATTAAAATAATAGTAATTCCATGGTACAGCTTCTACGTTACAAATATTATATAAATTTAGTTACAGAAAATAAGTGTGCAGACAGAAAAAACAATAAGGATAGTTAAAAGAAATTAGTCTAATTTTTTTTTAAAAACCACCATAAATAGATATAAAATACAGTCCCGTTCATTTGAGAAGTTTAAATAATTTTTAAATAATAAAGAATTTGAAATCGTAGAGAAAGAAAAACTTATATTGAACACACTAAAATGTTCCTTTTAGAAAAAACAAAATAAATGTTTAAAAATCATAAGAAAATTTAATAAAGTTGAATTAATAAGGGTTGAATTAATAAGGGCTAAATCAATCCCCTCGAATATATATAGAGTTATTGAGATAAAAATAGTTTTAAAGGTATATTTAAAGTAAAAATTTATATTTTTGTGAAGCAATAAGCTCTAAGTCACTTTTAATACAAAGTAAATCACAGTAGTAGGTAAGATATGGGTTTAGATTAGAAACTAGTTATCATGGACATAAAAAAAATTATAAATTAGTAGGTAATATAGGAAAGTTTCAAACCAAAATTATTAAACACAGTACAAAAATCCTTTAAAGTGTTCCAAATAGATAGTGAAAAGAGATGGAGTGAGCAAGCTTCCATGATGCTTGATGGCATGCCACACACTGCCTGTGGTGTGTGTGTGTATTTGTACATACTTAGAGTAAAAATGTAGGGATGTTGAGATTTATTTGCACGCACCAGCCATATCATTTAAATGAAAAGTTAAATCTTCAAATAAAAGTAATCACACATGTGGCAATCAAGCTGGGTAAATTGGTAATTTAAAATAAAATATCTTTTTTGTTGTCTTTTAAATGCATAAACATACTATACAGGAACAATAAATCAATAGCTAGATGTGTACCGATGCGGATTCTGATGAATTGTTATCGGGTTATTATTAATGCATAAGAAATTATTTGTAATCAGCAAATATTATGTAGATTAATAGTTTTTTTAAATTAAAATTTAAAGCTAAATTTTTTAGGTGGGAGTTTCATGATAAAACAAAACATAGACTTTTATACACACTGCATCTGGGTTTCGGGCTTTGCAAAAATCACTTAACCAGATAAAGAAATATAAGTCCATATCGTTGATAAAACTAACAATCTAGTTTCAACTTTAGCAGGTTAGGTATAAAAAACATTTTCTTATGCATACAATCTTTTTGTATTAATTAGATTAACTGTTACCACTCGCTTAAATATATTTCCCAATAGTTATTAAAAAATAATCGATAATTGGGATTAATCGGTGTAAATAATTGTAGCATTAACAATTATTTTAAACAATCGTAATTGGTTTAACTGAATCGGTAGACCTCTATCAATAGTACTTAGAATATCCAAATTTAAGGTAATAATAATAAATCTGAGTGACCAAAATGAATAGTAATAATAATAATAGAAAATATACAATATTTACATGTATACACTATGAGTTTAAAAGCCTACTTGGTCAAAATAAAATAAGGGTTCTTAAGTTTGTAATATAGAACAGAAGTTTAAATTTGTAAATCTATAAATTAGGTTATATTAAAAATAATTGGCATCTTCTTGTGGCTTAAAAACACAAAACCTTAAAGAAGTGGTGTGCAAATTTTTTGTGGTTGCGACCCCAATGAAGTATTATTTTATTTAGAAGAACCCATGTTACCATGTAAATAAAATAAGATTTTTCCTACTATCAATGTGAAGCCTGCTTTTACACCTTACATTTATGGTGAATTTATGATGTTGTATAGATATTTCTAAGGCCATGTGTGTATAGCAAAAGTATTTTTTTTGCACATAGCATTTGCTTACAGCATTACAAAGGCTGCATCTTATCTAATTGTGGTTTAAAGATCCTCTTTGTCATCCATAAAAAAAACTTTGTGACCTCTTGATAACTCAGGACCCCAGGGTTGTGCACCACTGTTTTAAAGCACCAGCCTACTAACTTTAAAGACTACCCCACACCGGTGCAAGTTATTCACAGAGGCAGTGGCAATGAAATTCGCCTGTTCATTTACACCAAAGCATCACTTCAGTTGCAGTGTTTGTATAAATGTACTATGATTCATCGTATGAAGAAAAGGCACTTTTGTTACTTACCTTAGAAGCGGAATAAAATGTCAGGTAAGTGTATTTTTCCCAGCACAAGATCGATAGTTTAATTTTTTTTTATCTGTTCACAAACTAATTTCCATCATTATAATCTTTTTTTTAATAACCCTGATTTTTATTAACCCTGAAATAAGCCTATACCAAATTAAAATACTGAGTCAAACAATACATTTTGTTTATAACAAAATAATATACCTATAATAAAACATTGCAATACTACCAGGGCTGTGGAGTCGGAAGCAATTTTGGGTGGAGTCGGATTTGGGAGTTGGTAGAAAGGTACAAAAGAACTTATAATAGTGTCAAACTCGATTCTTACTGGTATAGAAATAATCACGGATTAATCATCTTAATATCATGATTCTAACCTCTCAAAACTTTGATGGCATGCACACAAAAAAAGAACATTCAGAATTGGGTAATTTTAACTTGTGATTATTATTAGTTTTACTCTATTATTATCATTATTATTTATTATATGAATCAATTTATGCATATTTACTTTCATAGAAATTTCGGAAATTTACTTATCCATAAATTGTAATCAAATAAATATATTTTAAGTTCAATTAAACTAAGAACTAATCTGATGAGCCACATGTTAGTGATAATATGTCTTGTACTACCACGTTAGTACTTGGCATTCTAATGTTTATTAATTAGTTATAGTTTTACTGTAGTCAAATGATTTTACTATAATACTTTTGTTATTACGAATTAATATATAAATGTTTTGACTGGAGCAACACAGACCAAACATTTATTTTAATGTTTTACACATGGTCATATCTATTTTTTAATGTTCGTCATGGGCATACTGCTCATTATAATAATAATTATTATTAATATAAATTTGCCATTAATAAAGAAGTCGGAGTTGAAGTCAGAGTCGGAGAGTAGAAAAAGTAGAGGAGTCAGAGTCGATGTTTTAGCCTACCGACTCCACAGCCCTGAATACTACTTATCAATTTCCCTTATTCTTTTCCAATTTCAAGCCATATTTCATCTTTCTTCCATATGTTTTTGTATTCTTTGTGTAATAAATCATATTAATAGGATAATTTTGAACCATTTATATTAAATTTCTGTTTTCACCATTGTTTTTAGCTTGCAGTTAAGACATGGTAGCAATAAAAACACAGTGAACAGTGAATATAATTCGCGGCTAATAAAAACGTTGCACGATTGCAGCCACAACTTTATACTGCCGTGCCAGTGTGAACACGTGTATAAGCCACCACATATTTACACCGCTGCAAATTTATCAACGTGAACTATTTGTAGCGGCAGGGAATAATTCGCGCCGGTGCCAATAGCCTTAAAATTATTATATTTAAATAGTGGTAGGGGATCCAACTCTTGATATATGTAATTAAATCTTGATATGGGATTTTAGGTGATAAATTTATAAGACAGAAAGCTTGATTTTCTAAAATGATGAATTAATATTTATGCAAGAAATATGTTTAACTCTACAAGAATGATGGTTTAAAAGTTTACCAAATATCAATTGAAATGACTTCAAGGTGCTTTAATAGATAACAATAAATAAGTAGAATGTCCCTAATTGATAAATGGTTCAACATGTGAGCTAATTTTTTAAATTATTTTGAAAATGTGTTCCTAGTAAAAGAAAAGTTGTTGGTAATGTTACAAATGGGATTATATGGGATTGAAAAAATGTCATAAATTTTAATATTCAGCTGTTATATAGTAAGAGTACTTTTTAGAGGTTAGAAATATTTTTTTGATTTGGAGATGCATAAATATGAAATTGTTGTTGAGATTATATAGGTGTTTGGTGAAACTATATTATAAAGGAAGATCCCTTGTCATTCTCTCAGGAAACTTTTTAACATAGCCTCTAAAGGCTATTGAGAGGCTGATTTCATGCTAATGACGCATGATGGTTAATATCGAGATTTTTCCAAGTTCATTTCTAAAAAACAAATTAAAAATAACTTTCCTTTAAGTTAGAGGTTATAGTTTTATGCTAGAATTTAGGTGGGTACAAATTTTATTATGAAACCATTTTTAACTTTTAAAACATATTTTTATTGGCAAATTTAGTAATCCTGTTAAGATTTTGCCTTAACTTCATGAAATTTTAGTTACCCTTAAAAATGTAATTTGTAAGTCATTTATGGCTGGACTGGACTATAAATGATGTTTCAATACTATTTTTTATAAGAAATCTTAATCTTCAAACCAGTAAGTTAGAGACCAAATGTGTAGAAATTTAGTGGTGAAGACGGGGAAAAAAAGGTCAACAAAGCCCTGCATATGTTCAAGTTAAGTAGGCATAGGTTTGAATTCATATTAAATTTAAATATAAGACTTTTAGAAACCATTATTGATTTAAAATTGTCAGTAATTCAAAATGGAAACGTAAAATATACTATAAGAAATAAATGAATGTACTATACCTTTTAATCAATAATAAAAAATGATTATGTGATTTAAATAATAGTTGAACATTTGAAATGGTATTTATAAAATTAGCTTTAAAACCTCATGGCACACCGAAATGAGGCTACCTCAAACAATCATGCAACAAGGAAAACCTATATACAATACTGTTTAATAATTTACAAGTGTCTCTTTATTTGAAATTATGTCCAATTTAAGATCATAAGTTCATGAATATTGGGTATAAATAGTAGATAGGAATGGAACATGCAATACTAAACAGTAGTTTGTAAAATATACTATACCCTGATTTTGGTTGGAAGAACAGTAGAGAAAATTCAAACATATTTCTCTGCGGCCAACAGTGATCATATTTTACTGTTTCATTTGTGTAATTTTATAGTTATTGATAATATATATCCAATGTGAATGCTGCAGATCACATGACTTGACATATTAACATATTAAAATTGTTTTAGTTACTTTAGTATCTAACTTCTACTGTTATTCATACCAAAATCATACTAGAGAAAGAGAGTAAACCTACTTCAATGTATAAGATGATCTGGAAAATATTCAGGTTATTTATAGATTTGTGTATGTTTTATGAAAGATATTGCTATTAAAAACACCAAAAAAACATAGTTTACTCCACAAACTCTCCATCACCTGGATCCATTTAAATTGGAGTAATGTTGTTTGATTTTAGGCACAATAATTGATATAAGATAATTTTGAACTTAAAATAATTAACAGGGTGGCTACAAAACATATTTTACAAAATTCCCTGTCTTTTCCAGGTTTTTCAGGCTATATTTTTCAATTTTCCCTGAATACTTTTTTCCAGTTTTAATAGTGGATGATGACTTTTGTTTATTTATTATTGATCACATAATAATATTATATAATTTATTTTAAAATATCTACATATCATCTATTTACAAAAAATAAATTAAATATGATTTTTGAGTCATATATTTAAGAATATTTTTTTAACAATCCAAAATAAACACTTCATAATAAACATGTAGACATACTTTATCTAGTTTAGAAAAATTCACCAACTTCACCTAAAGAGAGGCCAAGAAACCAGAGTATAATCCAGTGCACCCAGCTGAACCAATTCTCTAGGAAGAAAATAACTTCCTCCTAATGTTTGCAAGTGTTTTAATTAAATAATAGCAATGAATTAGCTTAAAAGCTTTAATCAGGAATCAAACTACTTGAAATTTTTGTATGGTGTATCAGCAACTAGATAAGGCCATTTTTAAGCAAAAATAAATGTTTAATGATTTTTCCATATAATGAAATGAAATGTAATTAAATTGTGGTCTTATCTTACTTATAAGCTATTTCATAGTGAAGTTAAGATTCCCCCCACCCCCACCCTCAATAAGGGTTGTTGTATTCTTGTGTTATCCATGAATTAATTGGGCAAAGTTAATTGAAGCAGTTTTACTTAAAATGAATGTGCTCTCAAACATTTAAATCATTTTTACTGAAATGTCAGCTAGTAGCAAAATAAATAAAAATTAGTGTATAGCCTGAAGGGTTGGTGAGACTGTAACAAAAAATAATGTATTTACTAGGGGTCTGCGAGGTTGGTTTTTTTAATTAGAGTCGAATATTTCTGAAAGCTCCTGAGTTCAAGTCGAGTTCAAGAATATTCATAATTTTAAAATGTTAAAGTATATTAAAACACATGTTCTTTAAATATAAATGACACTCACTTTTGTTGGAGTCACTGAATAAGATGCATGATCCAATCACTGTACCAACCATGAAAGGCGCTGCAGTAGCACGAGTATCAAGAGTTAGCCAAACACACACACTCATTTTATTCAGTTGTCTTTTTCATTCAAAACCAACCGCGCCGTTTTGTGCTCACGTTAACCTTTTTGTGTTAATTAGCTCACTAAGTGTACTGGTAGATTGTGTGATCATCTTAGACGTTAATTTTGTGTACCCAACCTTAACCTTTGCTAACAACTTTTGAAAGAAAAAAAAGTTTAACAATGAAAATATCAGTTTTAAAATTAGAAATAACACTTTTAAAACACAATTTAAAAATAAGAACACCACTCGAAAATTTAATAAAAAAGCATATAATTAAAATGGTTTTACATTCATGTCCTTAAGGACATTAAATTTACACTAGCATTTATTAAAAAAGTTATTAATATTAATAATTGCATGATGGATTGGAAATGTATAGCAAGACAGTGTAGAAACATTGTACAATGATGTAAATTAAATGTGAGTGAAGGAAGTCAACCTGAAAGAAGAGTTAGCTTAGGCCTAGATAGGGACAAACACACTTCTCTTTTCATGTCTTCTTAAAACTCTTACACTTCCTGTTTTATTATCACATACAAAATTAACTTTTGAGAGATGGTTAACAATTTCAAGACAGAGTCAATCATACAATGAAGGTTATAAAATTAAATACATGTTAGAACAAACACAAAGTATCGTACACAGTGAGGCCAACTGACAAACACAATAAAACTCTTTTCTGAGTTAGGCGCTAGTATACAACTTATTAAACACTTCCTACTTCTTAAAAACTTCCACAATTGCACATTAGTTTGAATTTTCAGGAATATTACTTTTTCATCAATGTCTCTTCATAATAAAAATAAATATTTCCGAAAATTTAAAACAATGTTTTGATATTTTTTATTTATGTAGAAAATTTATTTAAGTTTAATTTACTAAAAGCCAATTTTTGAGAATTTTGTGTCACGTTTATAATAGCCTATATGCGAAAGAATGTAAAAGAGTGTTGTACCATTTAAAAGTGCATTCAAAATAGTTTTAAAGATGAGTAAACTATAAATTTCACTGTAGTGTAAAAATGATATATATTTGAAGAAATAGAAGCAATTTGAATAATAACCCAATCCTCTCAAAATATTTTAAATAACTTTGTTCTTGTTAATCTTCTTTTATTCAGTGTTGCAATGCACATGGTAATTTTGGCTAAAACTAAATTGGAAAATTGTTTAATGGTTAACCTATTTTATGACATTGTAATTGTATCCAGACTATTTAATAGTTGAACATTTTATCACCCATACTATCTACTTAAGTAATGTCAATTTTCCATATTTTGAAATCTGTGTTTATAATAGATAATGAACTTTCATTCATAGTGTATAAATTTCAGTTAGATTTTTTCATTTTTTTAACACTAAGTTTAAATATAAATTCTTAAATGTGTTTGGTAGTTCAATTTTGTATCTTCCCATTTGTATGTATTTCCATGTAGGTTGGCTATCATGTGTGGTGACCTAATAAATTGTCTGCTTCCTATCATGCCCCATCCTAAATGATTATCGAGAATCTTATCAAAAGCCAGTGTTCCCGACCAAACCATTCTCACTCAAGCAATCACATTAAACAAAGTAAGTGTTCTTATTCCAGCCGTCCTTAACATGTTACGGATGTAACATATTTGCGACGAGGAAAAACAAACTATAGTGTAACATGTTCCTGGCTATTTGAAAGTCCAGTTTTAAAAGTTTTTTTGAATTAATTTAATTGTATAAGTGAAAAAAAAA
Source organism: Timema californicum (assembly GCA_902141385.1). Classification (NCBI taxonomy): domain Eukaryota; kingdom Metazoa; phylum Arthropoda; class Insecta; order Phasmatodea; family Timematidae; genus Timema; species Timema californicum. The sequence goes on from CABFOW010003266.1 coordinate 39,209, forward strand.
GTTCAATTGTAAACGTATGCATAACAGACTTGATGCCACTCTGAGAACATTTGGGGATTTTAATAACTAGGGGCGTGGTCAAGAAAAATCATCAATATTAACACAAGGTGGTCATAGTAAACTAAACATGAGTAGTTTAGAGAGTAGTTCAGAAACCTGCTCGTCATATGTGGAGCAATTTGAGCTATTTGTCAAATGTAATAGTATAACTAATAAGAATTATTATTATTATTATTATTATTATTATTATTATTATTACTAGCACAGCATCTTACTACCCGTTCGGGTTATACGCACTTACGCTAATGTGTAATGGTAGGGTGATTGTGAGATGAAATGAAGGACCTACAGTTTAACGTGGAATCCGAACCACGGTGGAGGCCTGGCATTCCCCACATTCACAAGATGTCTTGTCAGAGGTGAAGGAAGGGTTTGGTAATCGGATAAATCTTTGCCGCGACCGAGGATTGAACCCCGGCCGCCAGCACAGAAGTCTGACACCTTACCCCTAGACCACCAGGTCACCAACTAATGAGAAGAAAGTAAGTACACTACTGACAGTAGTAGGCATGACAAATTTTAATTTTTTACAAGATTTATGTATACCTGACAAGCCGCCAACAAAAAACTATGTGGATCTAATTAAAATGATCCAAAAACACTTTGTTAAGCATATTTGGGGATAAAAAAAGGTTTACCAGCCTTTGAAACTAGTAGATTACAGAGATATGCTCTTTTCTTATCAGGGTATGATTTTGATATTTGCTATGTAAAATCAGAAATTCATGTTAATGCGGATGGATTATCCAGGTGGCCATTAGTTAACTCTGACAATGATAAATTAGAGAATGATAGTTGTATTAGTACTTATTTACAATGTTTTGAAATTAGTGGAATACCTATAAAATGTGAAGATATAAAGAGAGAAGTACAAAAAGACCCAGAGTTTGTTAAACTTACAGGTTATGTGAAGTTTGGTTGGCCTTATGATTATAATAAGGAGTTGACAACTTATTTTCATGGGAAAAATGAATTAACATTAGAGCAAGGAATACTAATGTGGGGGTATAGTTATTGTGCCAAAGAAATTTCGTAGACATTTGTTAGAGGAATTACATACAAGTCATCTTGGAATAGTTAAAATGAAAACTTTAGCCAGATATTATGTTTGGTGGCCTAATATATGTCAGGACATGGAACAAAATGTCAACAATCGTGCACCTTGTCTCTTGGAAAGACAAAATCAGTCAAAGAGTATGTTACATGTTTGGAATTATCCAAATAAACCATGGCCTAGGTTACATGTAGATTTTATAGGTCCATTTAAATCCCAAGATGTATCTTGTTATCATAGATGCATATATTAAATAGTTGGAAGTGTTAGAGGTATCGTCAACAGCAACATGTCAAATGATTGCTCATTTGAGACAGAGCTTTGAGGTTTAGTTTACCTGAACACATTGTAAGTGACAATGGACCACCATTTACATCACACGAATTCAAGTTTTTTTGGAATGCAAATGGTATTTAACATACTTTAACACCTCCATATCATTCTCAAAAAAACGGCCTACCCAAAATTCAGTAAAATTTGTGAAAAATAAATTGATTGCTATTCACGAAAAAAATGATATAGTATTAGGAAAAAAGTAGAACACAAATAAAAGAAAAGACACTAACACAAATTTACACACACTTCAATATTTCGATGCTATTAAAGCACCTTCCTCAGGAAGTAGTAGTAATTAGACTGAAGAGGATGTTGTCTTCAATGATGCCAACTTGATTGGAAAGAATGAAAACTTCTCTGATGAAGATTAAATTCCCTGAAAGTTTGTAATTTACTGTGTGGATGGTAGGTGGTGCTGGTGTAGTCTCTGGGTAGAAATTAGCGAATACTTAGGTTGGGTGGTTTTCTAGACTTTGTGATCCATTGATGTGCCAGTTCCCATCTTCTTAACTGAGACATATTACATTGTGTCTTGTGGAGTGATTTTAACACCTTGACAGTGTAGCAGTCTTCAAAGATGAGGTTATGATTGGAGGCGTGTGCTGAAACTGGTTTTTCTGGATTCTTAATTTTGGTGTCATGGCGGTGTCCATTCATGCGTTTACGTAGAGTTTCGGTGGTGAGGCCAACATATTGTGCAGTACATTGTACAATGTAGGATAGAAAAAAGTTGTAAAAGATATTAATCTTAGATCAGATGACAAATTTAAAAGTTAAAATACGGTCCTTCACAATATCTAAAAGGATATTAACATATTAGAAAATGTGAGTCCAAATCACATATAATAAAAATACAAACATTAAAATACATGTCATAATAAACATGAGTCAAAGTAAAAGTTGAATACACAATGTAATGAAATATGACAAAGTAATAAGGTTGAGATAGAAAATTGTCAAAAAGGGGAGAGAATAAAAATTGAATAAAGGTGATTGAAAAATTGAATTCTATTCTTATCTTGAAATTGAAATTTCCTTGTTTGTTCCTTGTAATGCTGGATGTGAATCAATCACTAATCAACAGGTTTCGGCACATCGTACGGCGCCACCCTCAAGACATTAAAGATTCCTAAAATGAGTTCCTTCAGCAGAGAATGGAATAGAACTCCAAGTTCTTTTTTCTAGCCGTTAAAGACTTAAAACATGATTTTTCAGCTTGCAAATATATTTTTTAAAGGAGAGATCCAATATCTTTTATTTATTTTTGAACAAACACCTACAAAGACATCCCAGCCTCTAGCAACAACTTGCCCACTTAGCAGTGGACCATTGGAATCACCTGTTCAACCGATTATAAATTTTCCTCAAAACGAGGGTAGAAGACTTTCCGCTCGATATTAGTGTGTTCACCTATTGGATAGAATAATCAGAAGCCGAAGATGCTCTGTATTGTTTCCCATGTCAGCATTTCTTTTCAAAAACTACAGTTCACTCAGGTGAGCCATTCGGGAAATGCAAGTTTATAGACAAAGGATCCAGGAAATGGAGGGATGCTTTTGCCCTTTTTCAAGAACCCGAAAAAAGCCACAAGCACAAAATGTTAAGTGCCTGGTCTAAGCTAAAAAGCTTAAGTTCAATGAAGATGTTAGAAGCATCTCTCTTAAATAGCGAACAAACATCCAAAAGCTAAAAAAAAAATCTAAGGTATGTGAAGTTACTTCTGAAAGTGGTCAGTTTTCTGGGTTGGAAAGACTTAGGATTCAGAGGCCACGACAAGTTGGAGGACTCAGTGAATAAAGGGAATTTTATGGAAATGTTAGAAACACACTGTGAGGACAAAGCTAAACTCAAAGAAAGAATGAGTCATCAATACAGCCATTACAGCTTTCCAGAGTACGAGAATAATTTTATATCCATGTTTTCTTCCTGAATTGTAAGGAGTATCATTGAAAAAGTAAAAAAAAAAGTCCAGCTCCTACTTAATATGTCTGACAAAATCAAAGATTTTTTCCAAGGCGGAACAGTTGGCCATTCTAATTAGATATATGATTGCGAGGATTGGAAAAGAGAGAGCGATAGGTTTACACCACCTAAAAGATGGCAGTATAGGGTGTAAGATCAGGTACCTCATGCTTCGTACTTTCACTGCCATGCTCACCGTCTCAATATTAGTGAATTCACTGGGTGTTGTTGAGGAAGCTATAGACATTTTTTCTACACTTCAAATGATCTAATGCTTCATATCAAACAGCTATCCATGATATGAGTTATTTTTAGAAGCTCAAATAAATCTGAAGAAATCCGTTTTGAGCTCATAACAGTTAGTCCCTACATGGTGATTTTATTGGTTTAGTGTAGTAAGATTAAAAAAAATCAAGGGATTTTAGTTGTGCTCGATGAGGGTATGAAAGATAAAGCTGAAAGTGTTGGTATTAAAGCTCAAATGGAGCAACAATGCTTCATTTTCCCTCTCTGCGCAATGGATTTCATACCGGTCATAACATACCCCCACTTTTAGTAGCTTCAATCCTAGGATTTAAATTTGATGGTAGCAGGGTGCCTGATCAAAAGCACCAAAGAAGAGTTGGTCAGAATAATAAGCTTTGAGAAATATGAAGAATGAGTGGAAAATGCAAAGTAACTGGCCAACAACAGCAACGTAGAAGAGTGGGACAAACTGAAAGAAACACAAAGTTCATCGATTTTAATATAATGGATGCAATTACGGATGAGTTCGACTGCCAATTCTTGGAGAGTCGGGATATTATGTAAGCAAAGAGTGCACTTCAAAAAGGAAAATATGCTTTCCTGGATGGTGAAGTTGTGAAACCTTTAATCAATAAATAGGAGATTTTTCTAAATGTTGATATGTTGTAAAAGCAGCTTCCTCTGGCAAAAAACTTTCGAATTATTGGTGATTCAACCTCTCCTAATGAATACTTACAGAACCTACAGTAGTTCCCAGTATTATATTAAAAAGAAATATTTATACTAAATTTTTTTCTCACATTACTTATCACCACCGCCTCTAACAAACCATTTTTTTCTGTTCTATAGAGGGTGAAGAACTACCTACAGTCAACAACCTCTGATGATTGACTCGCCTCTTTATTGATTTTAGCTGTGTAAAGGTAGATGTAAAGAAAATCTCTTTGCAAGCTAGTTAGTGACTATGATCAAATGAAGCCAAGGCACTAACCTTTGCTACATTAGTAGTTTTAACCTACTGTAAATAAAAGTACTTTTTTTTGTTGGTTGAAATTAAAATTTCCTTATTTTTATATCAATTGTATTTCCATTTGTTTGCATCTGAATAATAGCAACAAGCGAGTGCATGTAAGATAAGAAGTAAAAACTATGCGTGGAAACTGAAAATGTATGAAAATAGTTATTTCAAACATTCTAAGGAATAGGGAACCAAGTGATATATCCAATAAGGTATTCCCTAAAATATCTTGCCCCCCCTTCTCCCCGTCCGCCTCCCTCAAGTAAAAACTGAAATAATGCCCCTACATCACACAGTAAGTACACACTTATTTCATTTTCGTTTAAGTGTGGTGACTGTCAGGTGTTTCCCAGGCGCATCTACAATATTATTCGAACCACAATTTCAATGAATTATTTATTAGAGCACCCTTTGGGTATGTACAAGAATGTCAAATGGGTATGTAAAGTCTTGTTTGAATTTGACAAACATTTTAATACATCAATATTTGCATATAAATCAATTAAAAAACACAATATATAGCACGATAAATAAAATATTAGGAAGAGCTAACCTTAAAGGTATTTCCGGTGTTAGCATGGTCTCGGTGACGGCTACCAATACTAGTTTGTTGTCGGATTAAAGTTGCTACTTTTTCAAACTCTTCTGAGTCAACATCTCCATCACCGTTTAGATCAAACATCCGGAATGCTATCTCAAAGTGGCGCCGAGAAGCTGAAAGTTCAGATACAGCCAAAAACATAGAGTTATAAAAATAAATGTTATGGATCGAAACTTTTTCCAAACAAAACGTTGTTTAGCTAATATTTTGGAAATGAGACCTTTGATAGAATCATATTGTTTGAAAATTCAGCTTTATTTCTAAAGAAAATACCAAATTTGAAAAAACCTTTGATGATCTTGATTTTGAGTTTTGGTCAGACAAAAAAAAACCTTCAACATAAATGTAATACATGTAAGATCAAACCTGTAAGGGTATAAAAAGATTTTACTAGATATCAAATAAATGTATTTTAAAAATATTTTCAGAATTATGAAGTGAATAAATATTTTAAGATAAAAACTAATTGAGTGAATATTTTTAATAATGATTAAAAACTACTTAATTGTAAAATTTGACCATAGGTGTCTTCATATATTAATTAACTGATACACTCAATTTATGTGCTAACTTTTTAATTCAGAACAAACTGTATTAGAATTTATAATAAGATGATTATTTATTTTGTTTTCAGTCCTACTGATCATATGACCCAAGACATTTGGCTTAAAATATACCTGACTGCCAGTCGAGGTTAAAAGCTTGCTAAGGTGCATTTGGGGTGTTATTCAAACAAACAAAAAAATTATCACTGTGGTTTCTCCTTTCCCCCTACAATCTAATATGGGGGTGGTTCTTCTAAGCTAAACTTTTAATGCCTGCAACTAGGGTTAGGCCAAACAGCCCATGTGTTAAAACTGAAAGCGTAACAAACTGTAGTCTTGTTTAGCTGAAATATATACCTAACAACAAGCGTTGTCATGTCAATTATTTTAAATCAAAATCATTAACTTAATTTGAAATGATAAAACAATTGAAAGGAAATAGCTATGTGAGGGTGGGAAATAGTTAATGAATAAAAATGGGGATAGAGAAAGATGCAAAATCCCTTAGGTAAACATTCTTGTTATCAAGTCTCAGAAATAGAGGGATACCTTGAGTCCACTATCCCCCTATCAATGACAGGATGAAGACACTACTAGGGAGGAGATTTAATCAAATCTGGATGTAAATGAGGCTAATAAGGAGGGAGGTATTTTTTTTATCGCCACGTCTTACTACGTATTCAGGTTATACATACACATGATAATTACTCTACTCTAATGATGTTAAGATGAGGAAGGCAGCATTTTAAAAGTAATCTACCCTTATTTGTGTGGATGGAGAGTGAAAATCCATCTAAGAAAAACTCCCTTGGTGAACTCAACTAGGATTCGAGCCCTGATCTCCCTGCCTTAAGCAGGCCAATCTAACACATGAGTTTTTAGCCCATTCGACCATTGGAGAGATAATAAAAAAAATCATACAGGTTTCTTTTGTTTTTGAAAATATATACATCATTTAAATTAATATATGATGTATGGATGCTTTATGGCAAAGTTAACAATGTCATAATAAAGTGGTTGAGGTTTCTAAAACAAGGTCTTGAGATGTAGATTTTTACACCACTCTCAAAAGTTCTGAATTGTTGCCGATTTTAACAAGCAAGAAAGTTAATTTAAGTAATTGTTTTGTTGGTATGATGACTAGTTATTTTAAATTTTGATTACAAAATTAGTAATTTAGTGCACAACGTAATTATTTTCTAGCATAAGTTTAAACTTCAATAATAAATGTGGATGAAATATTGAAATTTTAAATTAAATTTTCTGCAGCTATTGAAAATTGACCAACAAACTTTACTAAAAGGTTTGGCGTTATTTAAAAATGCATTTATTATCTTGTGTGTGTATAATGGACATAATGTCATTGTATCAATCTTACAAAGCTTCGCCACAATTTTTATTGAATTTATTAAAAAAATTATTGGCTGTACATCAATAAGATTTTGTAATATAAGAAGGAAGCTCAAGTAAACATATATAGTTTGCTAGTATGCCAGACCAGCTCCTTTTATCCAACTGATATGCTTTAAAGCTAGTAAAAAATTAAAGCTGTGGGTTATAACAATTTACTTATGAATATATAAAAGGTGATAAGAAACTTTAAAAAATTTGAATCCCAGAGGTCGTTAATTCAACTGTAAGCATACGTTAACACTTCAAATATATTTCCAAAGCTGAGTAAGTGTGACGCAATAAAGTGTGATAAGAAGTCAGAATCAATAAAGCAATAATAAACAAAAGTAAGCAAGCACTCACTTGACAAAACTGTGAGCAGGAATATGTAGTCTGAGAAGGTGATAAGGCCAGAGCTACCCAACTTGTAGAAAATGCTGTCTTCATCCAATGCTAATTCAAGTTTCATGTGAACATTCTGAAAGAGCAAACAAGTACACCATTGTAGCAGAAACTCACTGATGAATAGTGACATGGTCCAGACGAAGGCTAAGCGTAAAAAAAACAACCTTGGTTTGGTTATTATTAAATTTATACTTTACAAACACTATCTGCACCTTGACACTTTTGAATTAGTTAAATTATTTGAATAAACAACTGATTTGATTTCAGGATAAAACTGTTCATAAATATAGAGCAAATGTTGGGGGCGTTCTACAAAATGATTGTGAAATTCTATTCTAAAAATCCTATTTATCCTAGTTATTAAGTTTAAGGCTAGGTAGTAAAAGTTTGAAAAGTATATTGAAATTGTTTATATAGGCATGAAAATACTGCGCAAGGTTCAAACACTGTTTGATTTATAACTTCAAACTTTATCCTAAGAATGCCAGGCCTCCACCGTGGTTCGGATTCCACGTTAAACTGTAGGTCCTTCATTTCATCTCGCAATCACCCTACCATTAACACATTAGCGTAAGTGCGTATAACCCGAACGGGTAGTATGACGGGGTGCTAATAATAATAATAATAATTTTCCTAAGAACACATAATATAAAAAACTCTCTAAAATAAATTAAAAGTAGGAAAAATAGCATTGCTCTTTTATTCTATATTTTGGCCAGTAATAATTCCATTTTCATTAATTGATTTATCATGTTGTATGCTTTTCTTTGCTCTGCATATTACTACCTATTTTGGATAAACACATTTGATTACAAAAATGGACTAGGGATGACAAAGGTAGCGTAAGTAATGGATATACTGGAATCCAATATTCTCTCTATATATAAATATATATATATACACACACACACACATACTTATGTCAAAACATTTCAATCAAAATCATATTTGTATGCATTATAAAATAAAATTTAAATGTAAAGAGCTAGAAAGTATATTAAATTTTCTTTCTTGCTCTAAGATTTCACTTATTTCATTATTTTTTTTATTATATCTCATTCACAACCACAAAATAAAACCAAAGTGTGCATGGTTATGTGGCTTGAATAGTGGATGAACAAACAAAAAAAAACTATGAATTTTATGAACAAGGAAAGAAAGAGCAATTTTTTTATAGTGTCGTTAAGCGTTCTACCAAAACATTTAAGTAAGTTCATATGGTTGCAGTTCTTTAATTGTATAGTGGATTAATTTTAGTGTTATCAGAGAAAACTTAATTGACAAATAAAGTAAAAATGTGAAGGATGAAGTGAACATATAAAGGGGGATGAGGGAAATTTGTCAAGTGTTCCAGATATAAATTTTGTCAAAAGTGAGTTAATATGTATTTCAAATCTACTGTCTTAAACCAAAGTATTAATTAATAATAGTGCGTAGGGGCTACATCAATTTGTAGCTCCGTTTGGAAAAAATTAGCCAATAGACATACATCCCTTTCATGGCGGCTCTTTCCCTGTCCCAAAAAGATGAGGTAATGGTGATAGTGAATATGAAGGGGTAGAGCCAATGAAGATTGTAACTTAACTTAAGCTTAATTAATTAAACCCTGGTGACGATGGAAATTATTTCTCTTTCGAGATAAATCCACTGGTACCAGCCAGGAATCAAACCCAGGACCTCTAGGTCAGCAGCCAGGGGCTCTGACAAATATAATATGAGACCAGTGGCCTGAAAGCATAAATTGGGTAAAGAGAGATAAAAATTGGTAGTGATATATATGAACATAAAGAATAATATATTTGCAATTTTATCCTAAAATTCAACATTTAAATCAGGTCTGCGAGTCAGTTCACCAAGTCTTCAACTCCTGCTCCTTCAGAAATGGCTAAGGTATATGAGCTAGAAATAACAAATTTAATGCAGTAAAATTCTCAGATACAGATTACTTCATGGGAAGCTTCTTTGGCATCTTGAATATGAATTTGAACAAATTTGCCAATCAAAATTACAAATATTGGTCCTGAACAAAAAAAAAAGTATAAAACTAGAATTATATATTTACCATTATTAAAATACTAAAAGTTTTTATTTTGAAGACGAAGTCATTCGGTATATTTTTACCAAATGCCTAAGTTAATTTTTTATTTAATCCTCACCAAGTTTTTGCCAGTAATACTGGCGAATTTCTTTTAAGCTCACAACAGACATTGAAACTTGTTTCAAAACCAGAATATAGCAATGATTTGTATTGAATATAATGATGAACCAACAAAATGCATGAAAATTAATGTTTACTAAGAAAGGGACCATGCCCATATTTACCTGTTTTATACATTACTTTTTCAATCTTCATTACATGGCCAAATAGTATTAATGTTTAGATATAATTTTCACAAACTCGAAATTTTGTTTTTATTTACAAGATGGTTCATAGAGATCTAAAAGTATTAGATGTTTACATGTCTTGTAATACTAGAGTAAAGTTTATGGATATGCTAGAAATGTTAGTTTTTAAATATGAAAATTTAATATATAAAATAATCCTTTATTAATATCTTTAAATAACCTTTGCTTTTAAATTGACCTATTTCTTTTAATAAAATAATACAAAATTGTGATTTCCTTGTATATGGGGCTATTTGAAATAATATATGTACTTTGTTAATGAAGTGATTGATTAGATCCTTAAATTCTTAAAACAGCTAGGATTAAAAGACCTATGTCTACGTATAGCTGTACAAATGAGTAGATTCAATACATATTCAATTCACTGTTGCTGGATAAAGTGTTGCAAGATAAATTCATATTGAATTGCATGGTTAGTCAATACCTTAGGGTTTAATTCCAGTTGGCATCTTTGAAACAAATAAATATATTTTAAGTGGCGATATTTTGCATTAAATGATCAAAAGAGGTGTATAACCCTAACAGGTAGTAAGACACAATGCAAAGAAAACAAAACTAATGCATGTTTAACATTGGGTAGTTGAAAATAAACTTAAAGAGTGACTGGTGTTTCTTTGTACAATGATATTTAAATGGGCAATGCTATACTTGACCACACATTCGTTTGAAATATTAAGTAATAAACTTCACTTGGAACACTATACAAACCTGGATAGCTCAGTTGTAGAACCATTAGTCCATTAAGCAATGGAAAAGTTATTGGCTCTCAAGTTCTGATGTTATTGCTATGTACATATACTCATAAGAAAACCTCTTAGATTTAATGATAACATAATCATTAAATTGTACAAATAGGTAATTTTTAAACCTTAAAAGTAATAGACTTTTTATATTTAAAATGTATCAGTCTACTTAAAATATTTTATGAAGGATATTTAAATGTGATGTGTATATTTGATAAAAGTTTATTATCAATGTTTTTATAGATATTATTATTCTTATATAAAAAAGATGGATTAAAAACCAGTATCTGAAATGAATATTAATACTTTAAATCACACACTCTATTATAGCTCTTTAAGGAAAACCTCTTTTCGTTTAGTGAGATATTGTATTATATTTGTAAGACGTTACAGGAAAGGTGGATAGAAACATATAAAATGTTTGTCCATTTTAAGTTTCTATCCAACTTTTCTGTACTTTCTTCCAAACATAATACACTCTATTATAAGTTATGCTTGAAATGTATATAGTGTAATCACACAGCCTAAATTGTGAGGTGTGTTGTTTACTATTGTTGTGCTCTGGATTGTGAATGATAAAACAAGTATTTCACAGTGTTTTGATTAGCTTGTTAACAAATAGAATAGAGGCGCTGACCACATAATCAGTGTCAGCATTCTTTAGGGGGAAACCAGGCTTGAGGGGAGGGTGTATCCAGCTATCAATGCTGACTAATCACCATCGAACCTAGGGGGTCCCTCTGCCCTTTTGGGAGCTACACGGGTTAGGACGCTGACACATCAGTACTTGCGTTGGAGGACTACCGCTCAATCCCCGGGTACCGGGGTTCGTAAACCATGTAGGATCATCTATAGGTCAGTCAGACCATTGGTTATTCCTTGCAATACTTTGTTCTGCCACAACCTTCTAAGTAGTCTTTTAAATTATTTCAAATTTTAATATCACTTATCAACATCACATTTGTAATAGAACTAGTAGTACTAATAAAAACCATAAAACCTAAGTTGAACATCAATCACGAACCCACACAAATATATACCCAATTACCCCCCCCCCCCCCCCC
>CABFOW010003266.1:57499-78118 GCA_902141385.1 Timema californicum
TATATATATATATATATATATCACTGAATTAACCATTAGAAAACGGTTTACATTTTGTTAGTATGTTTTGCTGTGCAGTCAGTCCAAATTTCAGTTCCTGTAATTTTTTATTTCTTATTTCACTGTTTGGTGGAAAATTGGGCTGATATTTACTGTGCAGTACATTGCTGTGCCGCTCCAAAATCTCCTCCTTTGGTATCACCAAGGAAGTAATGCAAATTAAGCAGCAATAATTTTCTTTAACAAAAAGGAAAATTTGTCTAGTTCCCATTCTTGATTAAAAACATAGCTTTTAGATCTTTTTGGAATATTCGTTTTCATAAGACTTCACCAGAAATCCAAAACAGTTCAAAGTATGAAAACAACAGCTAACAAATGTTTAGTCTCTTACAGTAATGCAAACAGTGCTGGCGGGTGGGAAGCGCAAAGCAGTTGTAAGAGACCTTTGCAAGTTGAGTGACACAACAGCTTGCTCACAAAATGCCAAGTGATTGGCCAAAAATGACAACGCGATTGATCAGTAGATTGTGATCAATATGTTGGCTATCCCTGCCATATGGGATGTATAGATCAAATCCTGTATATAATTGCTAAAATGGAAACACAGTGGGGGAGAACATTTCACATTTACAGTTCAAACAAGCTCTGCACAACTTAGCAGCACTCAACATCACATGGAAAGATCTGTTTTAAAGAAAAAATATGTTTACAAATAGTTATACTGATACCTCAAAGTGGGAACATTACAACTTTAAGGCATTTTTTTCATTCAAAATATTTGATATCCTCATTCTTAACCCCACCACTAAAAAAAACAGTCTGGACCACATATGTTAAATATAAAGAGAAAAGGCTTTGTATTATAAAAATATGTATAGCTACTACAAAATTTAATTCAAATATTCTAACAAATAAATTAATCAATGAATACCTAAAGTTCTTTTTTTTTCCTGTTACATGTTGAAATGATGTTAACATTTCCATGAATGCATAAAAGCATGTAGATGTGTAAAATAAACAAAGAGGCCATTCCAAAACATGCTAAGAAATTAAAATATACAAAAATTAGAATGTGATACAGTAATAAGAGAATTGTTTACAATAAATACCTCTTCATGATTCTTGAAAAATACAGAGAACCAGAGTAAGGAGAGACACCAATTAGTACACTTAATGGCAAAATACACAGAAAAACACTGAACAATGGAGCAAGAAAACTGAAAACAGTCAAAAGTTGAGACAAAATAGTTCCAAGAAAAATTACGAAGAGGATAAAATCAATTCAGATCGTAACACCCAAGGCAAGTTTTTATTTTAATCCTAGATATGGTACCCTTAAACTTATGTTAATTAATGATGCTGATCATTATAAGATCAATAACATAAAGTGTATGAGATTGTTTTTAATACTAATACCAATATGAATCTAGCAAACCAAATCAATTATGTTTCCATTCCAAAAACAAAGTGTAAGCTACTTATTGCAAATATGTCTCTATGAAATAGTTAAAACACATAATGTATACAGATTAAAAATTAATTACTATAATTCAAATTTAACTAAACTCTAGAGGAAAATATTTTTATCTTTAAAGTATATCTGATTAAACATCTCATAAAGTACAGGAAATAGTGATATAAACAGATTGAAAGAATATACATAATAGTTTGTAAGATTAAAAATGAAACATCGTTTACAGTTTGCATATTCTCTATAAAGAGAAAAAATGGTTGATCCCCACAGATAAATTTTTCCCTGACTCACTCATCCCTTGACCTATTTTGGTTTTACTATAGCATTTTATTAGTGTATAGAATTCAAAGAAGAGTTTCCTTAAAGCATATTTAAGAAAACCAGACAATAGAAAAATAAAGTAGTCAAAATGAGGTCACATTTTACGGGTAAGAATAGTTTAGTAAATATAATTCAGGTAGCAAATTTAGCTATACAAATATGAGTAAAAAGAAATTGGTATATTATAGGAAAAAATTGTCATAATATGCATTAATATGTATACAGGATGAATAAAAAGATCTAAAAAATAAAAATCAAAACATTTAAAGATTAAATGATTACGTTAAAAAGATATTCTAAGACTTAAAAACATTTGATTTTAACAAAGTTTGATGTGTGGAAGATGCTAGAAAATATTTGTTTGAAAGTAAGAAAATATGAATATATAAGAATTATATTGTAAACATAAATGTGAAAAAGTGTATGATTGAATTGATATAAAAATTTTATTCTCATTTCTGTTAATCCCTTATTCCTTGGTACAGTGGCTACTTTGTAGCAAATTTAGTAACTAACTAGTTTCATTGCTTGCCAGGATCATACTCAGCACTTAAATGGAAAGAAAACACCTAATTACAAAAAGAGATAAAAAAAACACTGCATAGCAACAGACACAATCATTAATTTAGAATAAAATGTTTTATAAGTTTAAATTAATAATGGCAAAAGTTACTGGCCTAGATTCAATGTAACAAAACTTTATCAGTTATTATGCATTGTGTTCTTTAACACTATTTGTAATAAGGTACATTTTAACACCTGAGGATGATTCTGGTGAGCAATGAAATTATTATTATTATTAGTTAGCACCGCGTCTTACTACCCATTCGGGTTAAACGCTTTAAGTACTATTTACGCTAATGGATTAGGAATTGAGAAGGTTGAGTTAGAGGAAGTGAACCCGCATTTGCATTGGGGGAAGTGGAAAACCACTTAGCAAAAACCACCCCAATTCACCCAACCAAGATTCGAACCTCGATCTCCCAGTCCTCAGCAGTAGAGCTCAACACGACTAGCGCGATAGCCAACTACACCACCGAGGCGGGTCAATGAAACTAGTCATCACTAAAAATGTTGTGAAAGCAGCCATTGTACCAAGGAACAAGGGATTAAGAGACTAGAGAGAATCGATTTTACACACAAATTTTGTTATTTATTTTTACTATATAATTTTTATATACTAATCATATTAGCCTACTTTCAATAAATTATTTTCTCAGATCATCCACAAATCAAACTTTATATATATTGTTTGTATATGAGTCTTAGAATATCCATTTTGACTTAAACATCCAATCTTTAAAATGTATTAAATTACTCTCTTTTGTTTTAAATTACAAATTTAAGTTTCATAAATGTATACTTACTTTTTTTGTTAGACGCCTAAATACTATACATGCTTATTTGACTCTGGATTAAATATTTTTCAATGTTATTACTATTTTTACCTATTTTATACAAATTTTGTTTTACTCATATCATATTTATTTAATTAAAGTTGATATTTGAACTATATTCTATACCTATTCACTTACTTCTTTTTACTTATATCATACATCTTTCATTAGATTTGCTGATTGAATTATACTCTCTAAATTATTCTTATACTTATGTTCCTTTCTAAAATACTTAAATGTTTTAAAAACAATTTTCTGGTTTCTATTCTTTAATTTAAATCTATAAAACTATAGTTAACATATGAGAAAATATTTCCTCTGTTATGGTATATGTAATTCATATATTAACGTTTTTGTCAGTTAAGTTAATTTTTGTACTTTATTTGTTCATATCTATGTGAAATGTAAATCATTATAATTTTCTTTTCTAAGTCTTGTGATGATATTTGTATTTCCTTTTATGAAATTGTTTTTCAAAGGTTTGATAAATCCCAAACAAATTTAATAAAAGGAGAGTAACTTAACATTTCTTTAAGAAGAAGCCAATTTCCCAATAACTCGATTTTAGGTGGCATTAGTGCAAAGTAAGGGTGTGCGAAGCTTCAAAACAAATGTCAACTTCAACTTTGTTCTAAAAAAAATTTTGGCTCCGCCAATAAAAATATTGAGAGCTAAATTAATAGATTTATAGCCAACTAATCCCATTTGTATATGTTACAAATATATACGGAATAAAACTGAGGTAATTGACTTGAAACTTAATTTATCATATTAAAACAAAATATTACAAACAATTGTGAAATAAAACAGTTCCAAATGATATTGGGGAATAAAGTTATACAAAGCTAGATTTGGTTAACATTAGTATTTTCTATCATGATTTATATTTCCTCTTTTTTTTATATATATATATATATATATATATATACACACACACACACACACACACCCACACACACACACACACGTGTATCTAAAACATTGCATCAAACTTTGGCAGGCTATTCCTTGGGTGAAAATAGAATAATTCACATCAGCAACCTAGGGTCCATCTTGAATATTAAGGGTGGTATTCTCCCCTAAAGATAGAGCTAAAAACTACTATTGCGTGAAATAGTATGAAAACTTATTAAGGTATTACAACGAATCTTTGTATACTACTTATTGAAACCTTGATAATTAATAAACTAAATGTGCTGTTACCATTACCCACCCTCATCATGTAAAAAAACTTTGTAACACTTTTTTTCTGCAATAAAATATGTCAGAGTAAGTATTACTAATTTTGACTTAAGATTACAAAACAAGGATTAGAAATTGTCTTGGAGGAGCTGTCTAGCTTTCTCCGTTTTCGAGATAATTAGACAAGTTTGCGCTCAGAGACAAGTGTAAATGCCTGCCAAGTAGGCAACCAGAATTGCAGTGTCACTTCACACTGTCGTTGTTTAACCATTTTTACTGGCACGTGTGACTATCTATCATGTACATTTGGTAAACAGGGCTGGTTTGTGTGTAATTATGGAGAAAAACGGATACTTTTTCTTCTTCATAAGCTCTGGTGTGTGTATACTTTTTCTTCTTCATAAGCTCTGGTGTGTTTTTATTTATCAAATTAGTAAGTTATTCTTACACAGTTCACACTTGGGTGGGATTTTAATAATTACACTCATTGGAGTATTGAAAGCTAAATCAAGAAATACTAATTGTAGTTCTTGTATGTTTTAGTTTCTAGCTTCAAAATCAGATTCATAGCAAGTGTTCAAAATGGCGTCCGCTAACGTCATTGCAATAATTGAGGTGGCATATCAATGACTTGCGTAATCTTTCGAAAACACGTGTTTCTTGAACCTTATCACATGCAGCACCTATCCTGGCTAACAGCTCTTCCTCGGATTCAATGGCTGTCTCGTACACCAAAGCTTTGAAAAAACCCCACAGAAAAAGTCTAATGTATTAAGGTAAGGAGAGCATAGTGGCTATGCAAGAGCCATATAGGCTTCCTACCTGGCAAGAATTAATACTTGTTTTTGAATTCAAACATGCATGATTATCTCGGAAACGGGGAAAGCTAAACAGTTTCTCTAAGACACCTTATTTGTTAATTTTTAATACTTACTCTATCATATTTTATAGCAGAAAAATGTGTTACAACTCCCCCTTTTTTACATGATGGAGGTGGGTAACGGTAACAGCACATTTAGTTTATTAATGGTAAAGGTTGGGATAAGTAGTATACAAAGATTCGTTGTAATACCCTAAGCAATTCTCATAATATTTCACACAACAGTCCTTTTTAGCTCTATCTTTAGGGGTGAATACCGCCCTTAATATTTAAGGTGGACCCTAGGTTGCTTATGTGAATTATTCTATTTTCACCCAAGGAATATCC
The DNA here is from genome assembly GCA_902141385.1 of Timema californicum. Classification (NCBI taxonomy): domain Eukaryota; kingdom Metazoa; phylum Arthropoda; class Insecta; order Phasmatodea; family Timematidae; genus Timema; species Timema californicum. Next base: position 63,081 of record CABFOW010003266.1, read on the forward strand.
TGCCAAAGTTTGATGCAATGTTTTAGATACACATTGTGTGTGTGTGTGTATATATATATATATATATATATAAATAAGAGGAAATATATATCATATATATATATTATATTTCCAAGATTGGGATTCGAGATTCAAAGGAGGTAAACTGGAGATTTGGGTAGATAAAAGAGTGAATTTGACCTATTTATATTTAAGATATATTAAATATAGATTCTTATGTATAGTAAAATCGTGTTAGAATCAATATATAAATGTAGTAATACATGTCCAATGGAAATTTTCATATTATCTAATATAGACGTGTAAAGATTTGAATTAATGGTATGAATTTCCCTTAAATTTTGTGAGTTTTGCAAATCATTTAGACTTGAGTGTGTTAGGAAGTATAGCCTTGTCATGTAATAAAATGCTGATACTTGGAGCATGCAGGCAAGCATAAATTCCCACAACTTATAATTTTAATCTCAAACTGAATAAAGCTTGCTAGCTAATAAAATAATATCAATTCTATAGTGATTAGTTGGGAGTGGTTTAATCCCTTGGTTTAAAGAACAAAATGAAACTTTTTTTTTTACAAAATTTTAAATTGTAAATTGGATTTTGATCAATTAATAGCCGAGGACTGGATCTTGTGCCTTTCCTAGTAAAAAGTTAGATTATAAGGCATATAAAGCTATGACAGGCCTAGCAAGCGAGTAGTGGAAAATAAAAAATTGACACAGACAACAGGCTGGAAACATTAATGAATGTAAAAATTTTAATCTTTGTAATATACATTTTGTATTCTCTCTACCATGATTAACATACATTTCCACTTGTTTGGTAGGATTGGCTAAGAGCTTGTGTGGTATTTTTGAGTAAATTAGCTAAGTAGTTTTTAAGAAGGCTCGCGCCTTCAAGCTTGGTTGTTGGTTTTTGTATTTCTAAAAAAACATACTCTTTCTTGATGGAAAGTTCATTAAGTGAAATTTGTGGTGTTGTTTACAAACTAATGCCTTTTTTAGGAACTAATAATTTTTAAAGAATCTTTAAGCAGAAAAATAAATAACAGTGTTCTATAAAGAGGTCAAGGTTTGCCTTGTATATAAATTAATTTTATTTAGTCCCCCTTCAATTTCTTTTTAGAACCCCCACCATCTATATTAAGATTAGGCCTACTATTAGTTAACTAACCACTTTGATTAAACAGTTTTCACTTAAAAACAAGTAGGGGCCTGGAAAAGAACAGAGATGACTGAAGAATAATTCATGTGGGCATTTATTCTTGATGTGAAAGATTAAAAATTAGTATAAATATAAATTGTTTATGTTATGAAAATGTAACATTATCAATATTTGTCTAGGATTTAGGTTTTACACATTATTATTCTTCAGTTTCAACTTAAATTACTTGAGTCTTTATTTCATTTAAATTTCCTTTCCACCCTACATAAGTTTAAACCTTTCATTTACCATAACTTATATACCAAATAAGGTATAATTTTATTAATTTATGTATGCAGTGTATCTTGTTAGAAGAAGTGGTTCTTAGATACGCATTTTTTTTGTATAAGGTATATTTGACCAGTGTAAATTGATATGGTACAAGAGATTTTAAGTTCCTTTACCAAAAGAATGTAGGAGAGCATGAGAGGTAGGATTTGAGATAAACATACTCCCTGTTTCACTAATTTAGCTTACATCTTCAGCTGCCTAGGCTAGGTTGCATGCGTGTACCTGGCACCATACATCCATTTGAAGTGGGTCTTCCCATGGAGCATCCCCCACCAGCTCCCTCTTCTATCTGAACCTAACACTAATACACAAGCACCACCATATGGACATGTCCTGAGTGCAAATATTCATAACGCTTAGTCTTCTACAAACCATATTTTCTAGAAAAATTATCTGAATACTCTACTCCAACTCTCCACAAATATAGTTCACCTTATATTTCAATCTTTATGGGAAATGTGTTTCTCCATTCATAACTGAAAATGAGCACATAGATGAGAATGACACACCACCATGATTCTTGTCATCCAAAAGAGATGGTTGCTGAATTAGGCCACCTATTGTTTGTGGTATGTTTAACACAAAGGCTATTAGCAATTAATCTAAGCGGTAGAGATGATGAGGGTGAATTAGAGGAATGCACTCATCTTAGTATGAGAAAATATGGAAGAGCAAAAGTGAAATTTCCATCTGAAAAACCTCCCTCATTGTACTCAGCAAGGATTTGAGCATACAGCTCCCTGTCAATAACAACAAGGTACAATGAAATGAATATGCATTAGTGTGTTCAGTACTTATTTCAGCTAAGACCAACTTTGTACTATTAGATCACAAAAACTCAGATCTTAGCTGAAATTGCACAGTATTATTGAAATCAGGTACTTATTCTTAAACCATCTGATAATGGACATTTCCAATATTACCAATGACTACTTCTTCTATGACCATATTTATCCACCCAGCCTAGTTCCTGATTTTACATCCTTCATTGAGTGTGTGCTTTCATATGAAAATTTCTTACATTGCAATATCAGATTCTGTGATAGCCTCCATTTAGTCAGGCTCACCTGCCTGACAAACCAGTCAATTAATTATTCAGGCTTATATATGTATGTGGTGTATAGAGTGTAAGCCTGAGGCTACAAACTCAGATATGGAGCCATCCACCAGTCTATACATTTTCCATGACTCAGCCCATGGCATACCATAATAGCTGCACCATAGATAATCCATGTTATTATTGCAAAACCTGCTTTAGGTTGAGCCAGGACCCCAGGATATTAACTACAAAATTTACCTTGGCAACTAAAAAGTTCCTCTTGTGAAACTAGGGCATTTTTGTTGACAAACTACATATTCTCCTGACAAAACAACTCATTAACAAAGAGACAATAAACCAAAAGTAGCCTTAAGCCTACCTAATAAAGATGGTAAAAGTTACGTTGAATTAAATGCTTAAAGTCATTGATCAAAAACCCCTGGGGTCTGACTCAGCGATGATGAGTCCACCATGTGATATAATTCAACCTAAATTTTATTATAAAATATATCTTACATAAGCATATTTCTGAGCTTGACATGGGTGTACGATTTAAAGTGTCCACAAAGGAAGAAAGATGCCAAACGGTTATTATTAAATTAAACAGTGAATGGAGGAATAGAAGGAAAAGGCCTAATAAACACCAGAAAAAGTATAGTAAAACACAGATTGGATTATGGCAGCATGGTTAGTGGTAGGTCATGTTCACTTAGATACTGTTGTTGCCTGTTTCTTAATTCACAAAAAAAGTTTAGGCTTGGATTCTATAGTTGCCTGTTCAAACTTGAGTCTTTGCTCTTGGTAGATGGATTGAATGCTGTATTTATAATATATTTAATTATTAAACTAAATTATATTATCTGTTAATATTGTTTATATAAAAATTACTGACTGGTGAGTGTAGGCCTGCTTGTAAGACAAGGAAAGAAGTTTATATACTGTTGAGACCAGGGTGGTGACTGGATTTGGTTAAATATTGGCGAGCAACCACCTACGAAGCTGGGAAGCATTGCAATTATTGGGGAGGACATGTATAACTCTAGTCTCAAAATTATGTGTTTAGGCATGAAGTGCTACTGGTTTGTCAGGGTTATTGTGGTTGGTGTCAAAACGATGACCAATCATATTATTATTATTATTATTATTATTATTATTATTATTATTATTATTATTATTTATCACAGCGTCTTACTACCCGTTCGGGTTATACGCTTTAAGTACTAATTACGCTAATGAATTAGGAATTGGGAAGGATTAATTAGAGGAAGTGAACCTGCATTTGTGTGGAGGGAGAGTGGAAAACCATTTAGGAAAAACCACCCCCAGTTCACCCAACCGAGATTTGAACCTNACCATTTAGGAAAAACCACCCCCAGTTCACCCAACCGAGATTTGAACCTCGATCTCCCCGTCCTCAGCAGTCGAGCTCAACATGACTAGCGTGTTAGCCAACTACGCCACCGAGGCGGGTAATCATTTGTTGTCTTGAGTGTTCCTGTGGGGAGACCAATATATTCAGCAATGCAGTAGTTGCATTGTAGCTGGTATATAAGATTTTCTATGGAGCAGTCATTGTAGTCTTTCATGGGGTATTCCATTTGTATGAGTCTGTTGTTGAATGTGGAAGGGTGATGATTTTAGCAGGTAATGAATCTCAGTTTGTTGCAAGGGTAGGAACCCTTGGCCTGATGAGTTTTGTGACTGGATCGGGCAATTTAGGGTGAACCCGAATGTTGAAGAGATTAGGGGGGCATTTGAATGTGATTCTTGGAGCACTTGTGAGAAGATTTTGTGTGAAAGGTGATGAGGTTGTTTCTTGATTGGTTAGGGCAGTTTATTTGACTATTGACTATGTATTTAGTGTATTCTCGGGCTGTAAAAGCCTTAAAGCGTTGTTGAAATTGATTAAGGTCTTCTTCCTCAGCACATATAGGGTTGTCTCTGGTAGCTAAACTATACGGTAGAGAAAGTTTTAAGTGAAGAGGACGATTGATTTAAAAATGAAAGTACTATTGATGGTTTGTGGCGTTTGTTTTCCTTGTGAAGATTTAGTTGCAGATCCAAGAAAATGGCTTGTGTTGTGAAATGTTCAAGGTGAATCTGAGGGTGCTATGGTTATTTAACCTGGTCAGCAACTGTAATAGATTAGTTTCAAAATCTGTAACAAGCATGAAGATACTGTCAATAAATCTCACCCAGCAGAGTGGTTGTAAAAGTTTGGATCACAAAAAGGTCTCCTATAGTTTGCCCACTAAGAGTTAAGCATAAGAGGAGGTGATACATGTACCCCATTGCTGTATCTCAGATTTGAAGGTAGTAGCTCTCCATGAAGCTGAAATTGTTTTTCCAAGCAGGCCTACTCATACCAATCAGTAATTTTTATATAAACAATATCAACCAATAATTTAATTCAATAATTAAATATATTGTAACAATATTAGTGTCTACATTGAGATTGGCACTTTCTCGATGTCTACCATAACTGCCCATTCTGTTCACCTTATCTCCCCTACTTGTTTATCAGGTATGCAGCGAAAGTCTTACCTGGCTGGGGAACTAGGGGGGGCCATGGAGGAGGAAATGGCACATGTCTGGAAGAGGCTGAGCTATATTTTTATTCTAGGCCAATATTTTGGAAACAAAGGATTTCAGACACTTGGCTGTGGCCACCCATATATATGTGCAGGACATGGGGTAGCTTTTGTGGACTACACAAATGATGTAGACATTTATTGTTATTGTGTACTACCTTTTTATTGAACATTTTTGTAACTGTTTTAAATATTTGAATTGTAACTATTATAACTGTTATAATGTGTTTTACAATCATGAATTTGCTTATTTAATTTAAATGCATTGTATGTGTTATTATACTCTTAGACTTGTTTTATCTTTTCTTATATCTATCTCTCGTCTCGTCAGACTCTGGTTGTGGCTGTTGTGGTGTGTTGTGAGGTCTGTGGGTTGAGTCTTAGTTTATAGGCCGGAGAATGGTTCCTTGGGAGAGGGGTTGGCGGAGTATGTGTCGCCTTCAGTCTAAATAAGGAATGCTGCTCGACAGGCAGAAACAGGGGGTAAGGGAGTGAGAGGTTTAGGTCTAGGTCAAAAAGTCCTTGCTGGAGTTTTCTGTCATTGAGGCATTCAATGTGAGTTCTTCTGGGATCAGTAAAGAGCAGTGTTAAATACTCAGAAAACTTGTACGAGAGAGGGGGAGAAGCGAAGGGTCTCAGTTGATAAGGTTGCTGGGGTGGAGTATGTTAGGGTGATGAAGATGGGACAGGTAGGAATGTGGGAGAAAAAAGGTTCTTGAATATGGTGTAGTGTTCTGCTCAATTTTGTCTGTGTTTCCCTCCCTTGCTGCGACAGTAATGGGAATGAGGGGAAGGGGAGCTCGTGGATAAGGACGAGGTCGATGTTATGATGGTACTTGTGGCAGGAGGGAAGTTGGCAACCCAGATGTCTCCGAGCACAAAAAAGGTTGGAATGGCAACCCAAATGCTTTTGAGCGCAAAAGGCGGGAAGGATGTTGAAATGGCAGCCCGAGTATTTCTGAGCACAAAGGGGAAGGACGAGGGTGAATAAAAATAGTAAGACCCGAAGATCAGTGATAGATGTTCGGTTGTTTATTCATGATTTCCCTTCTCCTTATCTCCAGACAGCAACATACTTGGTAATTTGGGGGAGGTTGGGCCCAACCCTCCCACTAAGGCATAATCTCTAAAACTTATGCTAAAACATATATACCTTACTCTCTTATATTTAACATGAACAATTATTTGCACTACAGATTTACATGTATTTACAAAATGGAATGTTTAGTCCCTTTTTCCTTGGCAAATTTGCCGTTTGTTGGGTCCTTTTGATTGGTGCGATCTCTTGCGAGAGTTTGTAACTACGTGGCTGTTCCCCTGATCGTGCACTAAGTGGGGATTCGGGGGGGTGGCGGATCATCTCAATGGCCGTGCGGGAGTTGACCAAAAGGGTGGAGGGATGACCTGGAGTGCTCGCTACCAGGTGGCCCTGCCTGTCTCGCCAGGGGGTGTAATTTTCTGCTATAGGTCTCGGAAAGATCACCAGGTATCGTACCCATATGATCGACGCACAACAGACTCAATTATTATTACTCTTATTATCTAATTTAGTGACTTGTTTAGTTGTAATTAATTTTATTGTTTTTTAATTGGTGTATCTATTGTTTTATTTTTAATAATTAAGACTTCAAATATTATGTGAGCATTTCAATCTTGTTTGATAAGCAGCATACCTCAATATCCTCAAAAGAACTCGCGGTTCATACAGTGGCGTACGAATGGCCCGCAACCCTCTCATTTTGAGCGCTCTATGTTACAATATTATACATACAACATTCAATCCATCTACCAAGAGTAAATACACAAGTTTGAACAGGTAACTGCAGAATCCAAGCATAAACTGAAACAGGCAGCAACAGTATCTAAGTGACCTTGACCTACCTCCAGTTATGCTGCCATATTCCAGTCTGTGTTATACTCTCTTCTGCTGAGGAAGGGAACTGATGTACTCCTAAAATTACATAATCATGTGTTTCAAGTGTGTTTTAATTGTGTACTTTGAGGCCTGTAGTTTTCTGTTAAGTGTGTAGGCCTTTCGCTTCCAACCCCTTTCACGTTTAATTTCATTTAAAGTGTTCATAATTGTAAAAGTTTGGTGAAATAAAATGTTTTCATAATGCAAAGAAGGATATTTCTTTCTTGAATAAATTAATTGCTTAATTTGTCAGATCCCCCACAAACTAATTTAGACAAATATCATAAGTATACTTAATTATGATACAATTTGCATTAGTAAATATTTTGTACTACTTTTACTATTGAAAAATGGGTTTTTTACACAGCTTTGAATGTAATTAATTTTATAATCTATTAAAAATAAATTTAATTACATGACAAGACATCTTGTGAATGTGGGGAATGCCAGGCCTCCAGTGTGGTTTGTATTCCACGTTAAACTGTAGGTCTTCATTTCATCTCACAATCACCCTACCATTACACATTAGCGTAAGTTCATATAACCCGAACGGGTTGTAAGACACGGTGCTAATAATAATAACAATAATAATAATAATAATTTAGTCAGTTGACTTATAATAATTAATAAATTGATCAGCAATCAATATGGGTTATCAATTTGTATTTAATGATTTATTTAACTTTTTTTAATGTATATGATGTTTCATGATAAATTAAAGACATATTTTGCAAATAATATTTGGAAATGAATTAACAAATAGCTAACAGATGTATATTCTAATATTCAGACATATGTGTGTGAAAGAATTAAAAGATAGTGGTTTTGAGTATAAATGTCCTATATTATATTGATAATTAATGCACCTCTATTATGTGGATTAATGAAGGTGTCCTTCTAAAAAAAACTACTTAAAATACTAGCACTTACTAGACAATAAAGTTTGGGTTGGCAAATATATAATTAAATAAAGTTAAATTGGTTTTGTCCCTAAGTTGACATTTATGTGCAGTTTATTCATTTTTACTAATTTCTAAGACATTAATGGAGGTGTGATAAAAATAAGTATTTAGAATATCTTTTTAAGCAAAAAGAACTTTATATAGATGGGTGGTGCAAATAGAGATAAAAGAAAATCAACATAATTTGAACCATTTATAAAGCATGATAAAACAAAATAAAGTTAGAAATGCCAGAAGGCTTACCTTATGCAAAGCAAGCTATGAATGAATGTAAAGAGACATCAGATTGATATATAATTTTTTAACAATTCTTTTTTCAAAAGGTAATGAATGACATATTAAATAGAACTGTATCAGTAGTTATTTGTATTACAACTGGAATACAATGTTAAGATTCAAGTTTTCCACACTAGAATTTATGCTTCACCTGTTAATTTTTATCAAGTTATTTATTTAGATAATGTGGCATTTAGTAGTAAATTACGATTTAACGACATTCAAGTATTCAAATATAGTAACAAATATTTATTGTAATTTCATATATGCTATAATATGTAGACACTACTATGCAACAACATAGTAAACATTTTGAAATAATTATTACTAATGTATATTTAAGAGGTAATTGTATCATATTAAATTTGGACAAAGGTGCAGGAAAGGTGGATAAACACATATAAAAGGATATATGATTTATATTTAAGACACTAAATTGAAACGTTAATAATTATAAGTAAATACTTTAGATGTGACACACTAATTTGCAAATTTACAACTCAATGATAATAAAAGTTACTGTATTGACCTGAAAATAGGCCACCCCAAATAAAGGCTGGACCCTAAGAGAATGATTACTTAAAAGAGAGAAACAAAATTTATGTCTGAAAATGAATCCTTATTGTACATAATGTTAATATTATTTACATGTCTCAATGTCTTACATGTTATTTTGTTAACCAATTTGGCTTTAAGTTATATTTTTATTATTCGAGTTTAGGTCCATTTATTTTTAAAAATATTTTGGGAGCAATAAAGATAACTGTGGGGATTAAAAACTATTTTAGTATATATCAAAGCTACACGGAATCCTCTAAGTTTTTAGCACTGTTACATATTATCTAAGGGCAAGTTTTATAGTCAGACTTGGTAAACCTTAAGTGCAGCACTATACTAAATACAGGAAAATACCCGCCTAAATATTCATCACTTGGTGCCACCAAAACAAAACATAAAAATAGATTGAATCTCAAAGATGGCATGCGCGTTAACTGTTGAAGATTACTCCACGATTTCGAATAATTAATCAAGCAGGACCATAGTAACCTTTTCATTGACTTTTTATTTTTTAACCGTTACTAAAGCTCACTTTGAAGTAACACACTTTGAATTCATTTCACTTTTCTTCATGAAGTTACCATTAATTTTTGAATAAAAGGAAAAGTGAGGGATATAATTTGTTGTAAAGATTGTATTTATGTTATGCGCATGTGAATGTAATACATTTACACTGCAATAAAGTAAACTAGCAAATTGCTCTTTAATTACGTAAACAAAATTTTTGGCTTCCTGTAAAAAAAAATTAATTTAATTTCTTTTTAAAATTTCAATTTTTGTCATGGCATTAAAAACGACTTTCAGTTGAAAAAAGTTGAAATTTTATTACAAAGTCATTGCATTGCTATTAAAGTCCTCATTTGTAAATTTTGACCAATAAAAAAGGTTAGTATTAGGTCAAAAATATTCAACCTTCTCGTGTAAAATATTTTGACTTATGGTTAAAACGTTTGACATTTTATTGGCAGATGCACATCTTCAGGTCATAACATTGTTATTAAGGCCCTCATTTTTTAATTTTAACTAATGAAAAAGGTCGATATTGGGTCAATAATAGTCGACACTTTCATATTAAAGAGAAAAAAAAATCTACTTCCAGTTTCAAGTCTTAAAATTGTACTAGCGGTTGCACATCTTAAGGTCATTGTGTTACTATTAAATTCCTCATTTTTAAATTCTGACCAGTAAAAAGAGGTTGATATTGGGTTTACAAAGATAGACACTTTTGTATTAAAGAAATATATGCAAAATTTTATGAGTGTATTTACATCAATTTTTAAGGGAAGGGGGTCCATGGCCTTTGTCAGATTCTCATACGGGTCTGTGACCCCCCAAAAAAAGAGATTAAGAACCACTGCACTAGGCTGTATAAATAATAAAGGTTTTTCCAAACCAAGCACATTTTTTATTTATAAAGAATTTTAAAGGCACAAATATAGCCAATGTAATTATTAAATTAAGATGTGATTAAAACTTTGTGTTTTATCATGTGTGGTTGCTTTATAAAAGAAGGCTCATGAGAATGAATCACAACATTCTTTGAAACAGAATTTTAAACATAAATCATGTTTGTTTGTTTGTTTGTTTGTTTATTTATATAGGAAATGATCATCCATTCATCTATCTAAGGACAAATGGAGCACACTTCCTGCTTATGTAGTGCATGGATAATTAAATATGAAAGGGTTTATTGTGGGTAAAATATGTCTTATCTCTATTTATTACTGTAAAAAAGTGCAAATGTATATGTACTTAGTCGTATACTTTAAACTAGACACAATATGCCTAATACCAACTTCGCTAGATTATTAAAAATAATTACTATAGAAAGAGACACATGTTGAAATATCTCAATTGCATAATTTTTCTAAATAGCTAGTTGGTTTATAAAAAATTATGTTAGCTGCAGATATGGTTACAAACAATATTTCTCCATTTCTAAAAATAATTTTTAAAGCATAGCAAGTATTTGCTCTGGCACAAAACAATAAAGCATTACCCTTTTTTAGATAAAGTAATTTGAATGCCATTTAACAATTAAGCTGATAAATATCATCTTAAAACTTTAAATGTATGTGTTTGTTTTTTTGTATGATAAAATGGTGGTGCACATTAAACATATATATGATAAAGAACATACACAAAAAGTCTGTGTGTATATATTGGTAGTTAAATAATTAGTTTTTATATTGTTCAATTTCCTATTTCTGTTAGTAAATATTTCAATTGACGATTGAAGAAAATATTTTTTTAATCCTAAGTTTACCCTGAAAGACAGCTTACATTGCTTAGTTCTACTATAGTGTAGGTAGTTTATAAGAAAGTATATTTAGTCAAGGTAAGATTGCTACCTATCAGGGTGAATTAATTGTACATATGGCAATGGTATCATATTTGAAAGATTAATATATTGTAACAACATGAATCAATTCATATTTTAAGAGAGCTGTGTAATTTAAATAAATAAAAAGATTAATGATACAAATAAGAGTTCATTTTAACATAACTCAATGTGTACTAAAACAAATTATTCACACTTTTTGGTTAATCAAGGCTTTTGTGTCCACAGATATTATACATTATCAAACTATAATAAATAATTTATCAGAGATGCTTATGAGCACCATTGTGGTGCCATTTCGGTATTTTACACAACTACTCCTTAAAGAAAAAGAGATATATTTTTTAAAAGTTATTATGTATAGAAATTAAATGTATATAAATAATTTTAACTATATTCAGTTATCATATTAAACGATCTGAATCAATTTTATGATAGAATACATCCAGTGCTGGAAAGAGAAATATGAAAAGTACAGATTTTAAGATATACTTCATAAATGTGATTTAAAAATAAGCATTAGTCTAAGGTAGTGTCTTTAAATATGAGCATAAAAACTTATACATTCAAGAATTGATTTATCAAAATTAGTATCACTCAAATAAACATACATTAAATATTTAATTTTGTCCTAATCTTTTTTTATATATACTTATAGTTTAAAATAACATTACTAAAAATACTTAGAAAGTATCAATTTAGTTTACCAAACATTTGTAAATTTTAGAATAAGTCTTAAAATTAGCTAAAAAAAACCTACCTTAGGATCATAGCGCTTGTATTGATCAAGTCCGAGACCTGAAAATTAAAAAAAATTAATTAAATACTAGAATTAGAAAATCTAACCTAAAATTCACTATTGCAAATAGATTCATTGTATTATTTGAGTTAAGAATGAAGATATATACAATAAAAATCAGGATAATACCATAGTGTGAAAGCATTCATGTGTATAGCCTTAGATCCCAGAATAAATTTTACTCTCCAAATTTCAACTTTTAAAACTATTAATTGAACATAACAAGATAACCAGTTTATATAAATGACTTGGAAACATTATTGATGACTTATAAAGGTGAAATGACAAGGCTTAAATTTATTTGGTATTTAACAAGCTTCATAAAATGAAAAGAAAACATGTTAAGTATATTTTTCAGTGATGCTCAAAGCAGGAAAATTATTAATGAAATTTTTTCACTAATGGAAACATGTGGTTAAGATTGCTGAGAGACTAAAAATTTTAAAGATTTTAAAATCTAAAGGGCAAAACCATACAATATGTATTGAGCAAATATAGTAAAAAAGTAAAAACGAACAGTTTTATTGATATTTCTCCAATATAATCTGATCCCTAAAATGATTTAAGATGGGTTAAAGCAAGGAGGATGAACAAATAAGTGATAACTAGAACATGTTCTTATTGAGATTGGAATTTAACTTTAATTAAAGTGAACCATGTGCAAAGATAAGATATAACTGGTCTCTATTTATCAGAAATCACTTTGATAAGATGTTTCCAGGCTAACATACCAAACCTCATCAAAGAATATGATTAAAAATAATAGTATGAATAAACATAAATATATAAATTGATTGAAAAAAGATATCAAGTGTAGATTAAAAATATTGTATCCTCTTACGGTTGCTGATCTTGGATGAAAGAAGATTTTTTTTATGAAAACAGGATTTTTGTCATTTACACCTTGTGTATTTAATTTACATTTGCTAAATATGTGCCAATTACAAATATTTTCCAAATAACAGTTTAAAAACCACATCCAGCCACGAGGTGTGTGTTACCTTTGATGCAATAAGTGGTCATTAAATAATTTACTGATTAAATGTATATGCTATCAAATATAATTCTAGTTTTTATATATTATTTTGGCTAAATCAAAACCTTAATATATATATATATATATATATAAAATGATTTTGTTAGAATTGTACACTATATAAATGAATGGCTCTGTTTGGATTTTATCTAGCATACCTATTAACAGCTGAACTACAGGGGCTGCTTATAATATGTTATATGTTTAAAAATAAGGTACATTTAGTTTATATTTCTTTCAATTCATTATATTCTAAAAAAAAAAAAAAAAAACCTTATGCATTAGGTTGTTTTTAAAATATAAATGTGTATGCACATGTATTTGTATGCATTTTGAATTAATCTACGGATTTTAACAAGCACTAGTCCAAACAATAGTACTAAAAATATACAAGGTAGGTAGCCAACAACTGATTCACACAGCTACTGCGCATTACGTCAGAACCGATCTCTCTGACAACTGACCACACAATTGTGTGTGATACTTGTACCAGGAACCAACACTTTTTCCTATTAAGTTACCTATGTATATTATCAATTTAATCTGTCCTTTTCTAAGTCGGTAGAGTGTCCGTCTACTGAGCTAAGGGTCTCGGTGTCGATTCTCAGCATAGCCGAAAAAATTATCATTGGTGAAATGTGGGTTTACCCTTTCACAATGATGAATTAATGGCCGGGAACTGGATGTTGTGCCTGTCCTAGTCTAAGTTAGATTATAAGGCCTATGAAGCTACGACAGGCCTATTCAGCCGTAGTGGGAAAATATATTACTCAAATAACAAACGGACCCAGGGCATAGGCTGGAAACAGCAATGGATGTAAAATATTATTTTAATGGTTTGAAATTTTTTAAATATTTGGTGAAAGTATTCCAACATTTCTACATATTTCCATTAGAATATAATTATTGTGGAGTACCTCACTTCACATAGAGTTAATAGGAAGGTACATTACATTACCTAACTTGGGCAAGTAGTGTTTCCAAAATGAAAAACCAATTATTTATGAATAATAATGTTCCATATATAACAAAACATACCTACCTTTAAAAGTGAAAAATGGTTTTCCCTTTAGAGCCAAAATTATTAATTAATTTCAAAATAAATAAAAATAATACATTTAAAATATGCATTCATTATTCAATGAGAAAACTACTTAACTCACTAACATTTTAACCAGTTCAATCCAATATTTTGTGTTTATCTACAAAGTCCTTAGTACAAATTGGGTTATTTCCTGTATTAAGAGTTTTTTCATAAACTAAACAATTTTGTTTAACAAAGTGACTCAAAATCATTGCAGAATAAATCAATATGTTATAGAATGGAAAAGTACTTGGGTCTTGTTTCTAATTATTAAGAGAAATGTTAATCTTAGCACACTCACAATTTTTAAATGTTTAATAGTATCCATCCATAATAGTTGAAAAATATGATGACAAAGTATACAACGGTTCAGATGGTTTATGCTGAACTATGAATGTAGAAATAAATCATCTTGAAGTTTCATACTTGACCCTTAAAAACTCAACACATTCAAAGTGTTATGTTTGGTTTACTAAAACATTAATAGCTGACGTTAAATATGGAGGTAAATATAATTAAGTTAAATAATATATTTACTCAAGAATAAATTATATAGTTGTTACACATTATCTACAATCTGGAACGAGGCGCGTATGAGTTGTCATTATACACATATTTTGGTTCATTTGTGATGATTGCCAGCTGTGCTTTTGATATTATGCTTGTAGGGCATTATGCACTGCCAAAGCATTGGAGCCCACACAAATAATAACATTAAAATAATAATCATAGGATATTTAAGTTCTATGATGAGTACAAATGACACTCAAATTAAGGAAAAGGTTGTGTGGAACTGCTGGAAAATAGACTTCGGGATATTTTAAAATTACAGTTAACTTTGTGAAATCCCCAATATGTCTTTGTTTTCTATGAGTGGAGGGCCCGATAATACCCTTGTTAGTTGTATCAAACATTATGAAAATGTGTTTGTGTTCTACTGTTA
>CABFOW010003267.1:6129-58545 GCA_902141385.1 Timema californicum
ACATACAACATTATTTTTTTATATAAATTTGTAATAGATTGCGTGCAATAAAATCATTAAATCTGTAGAGAACTTTAGGAACTCGGGAAGTTCCCTGTCGGACTTACAAAAGTAAGCCACTTAACCCTATCTCGAGCTAGTCATATCCAGTCCGCCTCATTATGCCATATCTCTTTTAGGTACATTCTAATGTTATCCTCACATCTGCGTCTAGGTCTTCCCGATGGTCTCTTCCCACTAAATATGCCAGTCATTGCCATTTGCACTGCGTGTTCTTCCCACTGCGATCTGCGATTTTTGATTGTTCTAACAATGTCTGGGGATGAGTACAGGATATGTAACTCATCCTTATGCACCCTCCTTCACACATCCATTATCTTTAATTTCTCTTCACAAAACACGTGTCCCTGTTCAATAAACGAAATAATATATTTTTTAACGAACTTTTTTAAATAGCCCACATTTTCTATACATGAGAGGCCAAAACTATTCGCATGAGAGACTTCGCCCCACTCTTCCACTCAGTAATAAACCAGATGGGATTGCATTCACCCCTACACACACACACACACACACACACACACACTTTTTCTCTGGCAAAAACGAAGAGGAATGCAGTTACACACTTAATATTTTACTGCAAATGCATTAGTCCTTTGAGTCTTATTTGAAGAATATTTGCTATTAAATTGTATAAAAAGCCATTGTTTGCCCCTACTGATCATGGCTTACCTTTCCCTTTCACTGATGTGCTTTGATGAGAGGGGTGAAGCGAGATATGACCCATTCTAAATGTTGGTTTTCAGGAAACTCCCCCGCCCCCACCACCTCCCTTCCATCCTTTAAATAGCCAATAGTCTTAGCTACCTCATTCTCCCCTTTCTTCAAACGCTTGGAGGGCCTTGAATCCCCAAAATACTCTTTATCACCGTGGTCCCCCCCAACCGGGCCATACCTCTTCTACATACACTTAATTTGTTTAAGACTGATTCACTGCTTCCAGATGTAAACCGTGAAGTATTGCACATTTCACTGGTCGCACATTAGAATGAGCGGTATCCGATTGTCACGTCACGCTGTTCGCTTGCAAATGTTGCTCCATCATGGAGTGTATACAACGGAACAATTTCCCAGATAACAAAACCACAACCTGTCCCTGTGAAAATAATGTCATGATAGATAATATGTACACAGTTGGTTCATCTCTTCGGGTTGAAGAGACACAGGGACCCAAGTTGATATAGTAAAAGTAGCTTATCACTGTATTTACATTTTATTTTATTTTGTAAGAGACAGGCTTTGTTGAAACCTTCTATACACACAGAAATACACACTACAATGCAGTAAAAAATCACTCAAATAAATCAATCAAATAAATGATATTGCACAGACTTTATTTTTCATTTTAGTAAATAGAGACATCTGCTAAAGACTCCTAAGAATTGGTAAATAAAATCATATACATTGTTGCAGAAATACTCCAACAAAGAGCATAAGTGAAATAATATACACATTTAGAGAAAAGAGCATAACAATCATTTTCAATTTTCAAATAACTCAATTATATATACTTATAGCTCATAAACTATTGGTTTTATAATAATATACTCTGAATAAAAGATTATAATTTTGAATAGTACTACAACTTTACAATGATAAATTATTTTGTATCTCAAATAGTTAAAGAGATATGATCAGAATATGAACTTTCTACCTATGTAAATAACTAAGTCATTTTCATTTGAAAATGAGAGTTTCCATTTTATTTGTAATGTTAAACAATATTTGGTTACAAAATTTAATAAAAATCATCGTGGAGGATTTGGAGAAAATTGATGTTTTCTCTTTTTGCACTTAAGTAAACTACCCTTAATTTTAAGGTTAGCTATCAAATTCCGAAAACCTCTCGAGGGAACCCTATGAAAACCTTTGATAAAAAGTTTCAGCCTATCGTTAAAGGTTTTTAGGCTGAGACATAGACAGGCAGCATTGCGAAAACAACTTTTTCAGTTTCCGGGGGTCATGAAACACATTTATCAAAATCTCGCGGTTTTTAGTGTTTTCTTTTTAGGGTTAGTGAGGAAGTAAAAACAAGTTCTATCTTAAGTGTGGGAAAACAAACTATTTAATACTAACCTACTAAGTTTTAGGCTATAGCTAAACACATAATCGCAATAAACTATGTTGCATAAAATGTATGTTGGTGATAACATAATAATATGAGCTACACTGGTACTTTTATTTACATAGCTAATAGTGATTGATATTTTAAGATTTGGAGGGCCTAATAAAGTTCCAAAATTGTATGGTCAGTTTATTAAAATAGATTTAAGTTAGTAAAATCTTCTCTAATCATCTTAAATTTGTTTACAATATTTGATGTATTATATTATGTATTATATATATGTAGTATTTGCAGTATTATATGATGTTTACAATATCATGATTGATTTGATTATTCTACTTCAATGTATGTCTTTTTAAATCATATCTGTACACGGAGAAAAAAAAACTAAAGCTTTTATACTAGGTTAGCTTAAAGAAGCAGACACATCTGTACTGATTGGGTGCTATAAAAAGTTTTTAGGAAAATTTTTAATCATGCTCTTACATATGTAATTGCATCTCAAGCTAGTTGAATCTCAAAGTTATAAGTTTTTTAAATCTCTCCATTATATTATTATATTGTGTGTTCACAGCTGCCCTCTACTGAGATGGGCAACAAGCAGGCAGGTCAGGGCCAATCGGAAGGTGAGGAAGAAGCCTCTTCCTCATCTTCGTCATCCGCCCCTCGTGCCCCTGTGGCCCCCTACCTCGACCAAAATGGTGAGGAAGGAGAGGAGGAAGTGGAGTTGCCACCACCCATGAAACCCATCTCGGAGCCCATCCTGGTGACATCCGCCGGGGCGTCGGGTGGCTCTGATGAGAGTCAAGGCAAGAGGGTGAGTGCCAACACCCGCCTGTTTATTCCATCTTAGTGTGACTAACACTTCCTCTAGAAAACACTTGTTTTACTCATAGTGGCAAGGTTCATCAGAAATCACAGGACTAATGTTCTTAGCTAAAGGGAGACTACTTTAATAACTAATCAATAAAACATAGCCTGGACAATACATATATAATAGTTACAGCTAATTGAAAGTGTACACGCCATATTACTTGGTATTAGCTTAATCTAGACCAGAGCTGGTGAACATTTTTAATAGCACTTGACCTTAATGTTAAAAGTTTAAAGATAGATTCTTTTACGTATCTATATAAATTTCATGTAATAAAATTGAACTCTAGAGTATTTTATAATGATGGTATTATTGTATTATATTGCGTACTATAACAATGTTTATAAAAATTATGACAGAGAGGTTTCTGAATTGTTATAAATAAGAATGTCTTATAAATCCCATGCAATTTATAGCTGTGACCTCACGATAGACCAATTAAATTAATTCATGACACTAATAAGGGCGGAATAAAAAGTGTTTATGAAATCTAAACAATTCCTATCTCGTAGGTTTATTTTAATCATTATTTGACCTAACTTCTTTTTTCCAACTGTTAGGTGGTAATAACTATATGGTCGATTTAATATACTTTATTTAAAACTTGACTACCAGTTTAGCCTGTTTGTCATAGGAAGGGATGTCTGAAAGACCCTTTTCCATGTAATTCTACTATAAGTTATAGTAGAATTTTGGTAGGAAAAAGGGCCCTTCAGACGTTCCTTCATACCATAGACAGGGTATAGTTTTGTGAACATTTCAGGTTATTGTTTGGAGCTAACTCCAGTGGGGGTCCAGAACAATTACTTTATATTAGTTCTTAAATAAAGTTATTTATGAAAATCCATTTAATAATAGTTTTGAGATATTTTGACCGCCTCGGTGGCGTAGTTAGCTAATGGGCTAGACTCATTTTGAGCTAGACTACCGAAGATGAAGAGATCAAGGTTTGAATCTTGTCGGGTGAACTGGAGGTGGTTTTTCCTAAATGGTTTTCCACTCTCCCTCCACGAAAATGTAGGTTCACTTCCTCTCTACTTACCTTTCTCAATTCTTAACCCATTAGCGTAATTAGCACTCAGGTGTATAACTTGAACAGGTAGTGAGACACAGTGCTAAAAAAATAGATATATTTTGTCAGTTACCTAAAAATGTTGACTTCTTCATTTGTTATTATCTTCTAAATGTCAAGTTTTAGACATTCAATCACTGAATACTAATTTTTATTAGAAACTTTTCACAACTTGTGCTGTATTGTGCTAAGAAGTGAGGTTGACATTGTATAATTTTACTAAATTGAGCCTCGTTTGAACACTTATTTCGAAATTTTATCACAGGGATTGCAAAATGTTTTGTCCAAAGTCACATAGGTATTTGTCTAGCCACTGTCTGGTTGAGAAACCTCCTGTCAACACTTTGTACTACTCCAAACTTTGAACAGCAGTTAATACTGTGTACCAAGGAACTCTTTTCATGTGTCACTCTGAGCATGTATACCATTTGTTCACCGGCACAGCCCTAGACATTACTTTTGAAACAACTATCTTAAATGCAAATTTGTGTTTTGAATTCAGTATTGTGTTAAACATCACAATTATTTGATGCATAGCTAAAATGGTGTAACACTGTTTTGTGGTCAAATAGACTAAAGGACTAGATATACAATAGCATGCTACTTTTTTAAGTAGTTAAAAATAGTATTTCTATGGAGAAAAAATAGTGTTTAGCCCAAAAAGCATGCTGCCTTAATTAGAGAGTGCTTATTTAGCGACAAGTTTGCCACTTTTTAAAACTTCACACACACAACTGGAGTATTGACAGTGATGTAGTGGAGTGGTAACTTCGTTCCTAACTGCTTTTTGTGGAAAAATATTAAATTTCATTATTTCGAGCCAAACATTATAATTTTCTTGTATTAAAAAATATTTTTTTGTTAACTTCGAATTGCATAGTAAAAAACTTAATTAATAGAATTTATATTATTATTATGGTAAAAAAAATCATAATATGAATCAATAAATCCTGATAAAATTTACACAGCTCTATGCAAATTCTTGGAATTTTAGAGGAAGTGCGCTAAGTAAGTTTATGCCTTGGTAACCATTTAAAAAAATGCTCCAAATAGCTTCTAGAGACATTTATGTTTGTGAAATTTTTTCGCCTCCAGCGGCTGGGGGTCTGCTTCTCCCCCTTCAACATTAGGTGGCTACGGCCTTGCGTTCCAACACTGCTAACTTTATGACCATACCACTGACTATTAATAATATCCTCAACAAGACAAAGTAAGCAGATTCAAACTTTGCTGGCATTATTGTTTGGTGAATTTAAATACTTTTCTACCATAAAATTCTGCTTGGATTATTTGGACACCGGGAATGTACTCCCCTGGTGTTTCAATTTATACACTTTGTAAGAATATTAAAATTTGAACAGTGTTACTACCCGTTTCAGTGGTTGAATAGTCTAAGACCATACTTTCATCTTTGATTGGCCTGCTTAAGACAGGGAGATTGGGGTTCGGATACCAGTTGGTTCTACTGAGGGTGGTTTTTCCTAACTCTTTCCACACAAATGCGGGTAGATTACCTCTAGTATGCTTCCTTCCTCATCCCTACCCCATTAGAGTGATTATCATACATGTGTATAACCTGAAAAGGAAGTTAGATGCGGTGATAAAAAAAACTGTTTCTTGAACATACACCTGCTTTGGTAGTCACATGGTCTAAGCCCTAAGGCGTCATTTTTGCAATAGAGTGGACTACCTATGACCAGTAGATCGGGATTCAAATTATGGTTGGGTGTACTAAGGGGGCCTTCCTAAAGGTTTTTTACACTCTGCCTCCAAGCAAATAAAGGTACATTTCCCTTGAATTCAACCTTCCTGCACATTCATGAAGGCTTAATTAGTACATATGCATTTAACTCAAACAAATCGTAATACACGGTGCTAAATTGTTTTTAAACAAATCTCTAAGCCATGTTAACATAATTACTACCTAATCACATTTTCATATTTCAACAACTAGAGAATACTATGGTACACAGCTAAACATCCTAACCTAACATTACCTAACTTAACAGGAAACAAGCCAATGATGTGTAAGCTCCTGTTCATGTTGAATGAAAATATGTTTTGTGAAAGTTCTGGTATGTATTAATCACTCTAAAGCTGTCCGTAATTACCACACCAATATACTCGCATCTTGGTCATCATCAAAGACAGCCATTATATATTATTTTAGTCACTCCCCCTCATTTATGAAATAATTTACATCTTTTTTTT
Organism: Timema californicum; assembly: GCA_902141385.1. Lineage (NCBI taxonomy): Eukaryota > Metazoa > Arthropoda > Insecta > Phasmatodea > Timematidae > Timema > Timema californicum. Next base: position 12,412 of record CABFOW010003267.1, read on the forward strand.
AGATCATCATTTATTCAAATCATATCTACTAATTTAATAGTGAATTTAATGTGCCTTTCACATTTATTTTTAACTTAAATGTCTATATCTTTATGTAACTATTATTAAATATATTTAATTAAATATCCACCTGTAGTCAAACTTCTGAAAACTTGGGTAAAAATTGCAGGCTAGTTGTCTGTTCATTAAGACGTATTGCTCATGTAACAAAATGTTCCACCTCACTCCTTTACAAGTATAATCTCCCCTGTTTTTTTATAGTTACTAAAATAATATAACTGAGTAAAATTATTGAAAAATGACACCTAAACACAGGCATTAAACCCATGTCTAGTAGTCATTTTTCAACTAATCAAATTAAATTAAAGTTCTACCCCAACACTGCTATATTCATTACATAGTTAAGTTTCACCAATTATTATAAAAGGATTCACTTTAATTAAAGATCACTAGCTACTGATACTTATTAATTAAATTAATTTTACTTCAGATGCTTGATGCCCTAATGGCATAAGTATTTATAGTGAAAAGATAGACAGGAAATTATGTCAATTTCTTTTTAAAGACAGCATTAGTGACAAATCTGAGTCGAACCCTTTAGTTCAGTAGGTAGGATGTGTGCATGCTTATTTAAGTATCTTAGGTTTAATTTTAAGCCAGGACCAAAGATGTGTCACTCTAACTTTAGGCTGTTTCCCTTTTAATAAGGGACACATTAATAGTATGGGCTGTTTATTGTGTTTGCTCTAAATTAAATTAGTCTGAGACACTAATAAACAAAGATTTTAAATGAGAAAACATAATATTTAAAAAAATACTTATAGAGTTGGCCCAAGTAATTTTGGTGTGTTCATTGCTTGATTTACTAATTTGAATATAATAATTTGTACTTTGTGTTTCTTATGAACATGCTTGAAAATGACTAATTAACCACATTATTTGTGTTTGTTATATTAGATTTTAAATTTCAGTTTATAATTTTCTGCTCTGAGATATGTTCTTATTCTGATCCAATGAGAGCATATGCTGTGAGTGGAGGTGATCCAAACCATTCCTGTATGACTGTGTTTGTTAGAATGCACATGTTAGAATGTAGCTCTATCTTTGCAGTCATCCAGCCTTTCGCTCAAGGCACTGGAAGGAGCGACGTCTGCTGATCTAGCAGAAATTGAGCAAATCGTCACTCAAGGCACTGGAAGGAGCGACGTCTGCCGATCTAGCAGAAATTGAGCAAATCGTCAAAGAAAGAATGGTGTGTTTTATATCCCCCAGAAAAAAAAAATGTTTTCTTTTAATTTGGCACTTGAATCTTCACAGGTTATTCTTTTCCCCTTTCAAATTCTTCATGTTTGTTATTTTTGCATGAAATGTTTTTGTTACAGGTAAACCATACTTTTTGTTTGTACTTTGTGCATCTTACTGCCTGATATTACTCCATTTTTAGTGTATTGATGTATTTGCATTGAACTTTTGCCAAAATATTTAATGAAATGAAGCTATTTAACTGATATTTCCAATAGGCCTACAATTTGATTACATTCTAGTTGCACTAAATGTATAAAAGTAATTTCAAAACTATACAAATGAGATTTAAAGTGATGCATAAGACACTATTAATTATATCAACAAGTTTCTAGTTATTGTAGGTTGTATGGGTTGGGTTAGTATTAAAGTGAGTTATATTTTAGTCATTGACTATTGACATTTTAAAACTTAATTTCATACATAAATTCGTTTTTATTACTATTGGAGTCAAGTCTCCCATTAAAAGAAAACTGAGAAAACTGTAATTTGATGATTGTAGCAAGGGTAAGAGGTTTGTAATTCTGTTAAAATGGTTTAAATAAGGTATTATTTTGTTCACTATATTTAAGCTCTATACAATTTTTTGCATCTTTCTGTGATTAGTTTTCACGCTAAAAGCTTTTCCTATTTTTATGGAAATTTATAATTTGATTTTTCACTCTCTAAGTAAGCTTTCACTGTAACTTGTACTTTATTGCTTATATAATTAATTATTGCATTTTTATTATTATTTTTAGCTGCTGTTGATGACTTTAGTTGTAGTATTTGCATTCATATTGTTTTCTATAGAATGCATAAACACACTGAGTACAGGTATTTAATTTGATGTATTAAAACAATTTTATTAAAGCACTGTGGTTTTAATTATTGTTTGTGTATTGTTCTTGTGTAGAGATTAAAGTGGTAAATCTGTTTTGTTTTTTTAACATTTAATGCTGAAGAAGTTAGTTAAAATAGGGAAACATTGAAAGTGGGACAGACAAATACAAGCAGGCTTTAACCATGTTAAAAGCAACATAGTTTATATTGCTGCCACTGAATAAAGAGATTATGGTTGTATATCAAAGATCGGAAGGGAAATTTGCAACACAACTAATTCCTATCTCTCTTTTAATATACCTTATTTCAAGTATAAAATTATATAACTCCAAAGTAAAAGAGTTTTTTCTTATAGAGACTTATTTAAGTTAACATTATAATGTAAAAACAATTGCTTAAAAACTGAGTAAATTTATGTAGGTCCCAAGGCATACTCGTGGTTTATATCTACCTAGTAATAGTTTTATTACTGTAACATATAATTCATGATTAAGGATATCAGCTTGGAATTGCTGTAGACACAGATGGTGGCAATGCTCCGCTGTGATGATTTTCTTAAACTACACAAAATCAATCAATCAACCTATAGGCTATAGGTGATGAAATATATGACTCAAAAAGCAAGAAATCTTGGAATACTCTTCACATACAACTGGCCAAATAATTATAACTTATTAAAATATTACACATAAAGGAAAAAATAACATTTTAGAAAATAATAAGATTTCAATATGTACCTATTAAAAAGTGGTAGAATTTAATTACAGTATTATTTTAAATTAGCTAAAAGTTTGAATTAAATTCAATAGTTACTTTTTTCTTTCTTTTTCTTAAAATAAAGGAAAACTGGCAAATTTGAATTAAATATTGAGAAGAGGATATTAGGGCAAGGCCTACATACTTAACAGAACACAGTATGCCTCAAAGTTCACAATAAAAAACATAAAAAAACACATAATGAAATTTTCTAGGTACACCAGTCTTCTTCTTCACCTTCTTTCATTTAAACAATGAACACTTCAACCTAATGGTTAAGCTTAGTTAAAATCATTCTTACCTTAGTTAAATTAATTTGTTATACATTAATGCCAACTCTTCCTAAAATTGAAAATCATTTAATAACTGTATCATATAACCATTTCGTAAATCTTTGTAAAAAAGTATTCTAATTCTAACTTGTCATATCATCATAAAGTGAACTTTATTCTGGCCACATTCATTTTAATATTATATAGCTAAATATTTCATTTGAGTAGTATTAACATGTCAAAACTATATAAATTGCCTTCTCTTAGAAAGTTTAAATATGTGCATTTCAGGAACAACACACAGAGAATCAAGAAAGAAACAGTTTATTGAATCGAGACTCCAAGTTATCAAGCGAGTTTGAAAGTGGAGCGAGTACTGAAGTGGAAGGTCTGACGGCAGTCCAAAGGCGCGAGTATGTTCTTCGAGAGCTGGTAGAAACGGAGCGAGACTATGTGCGGGATTTGCGAGAAGTGGTGGAAGGCTATATGGCCTTCATGAGGGACCCTGACTGTGACATTCCTTTACCAGATGACCTCAGAGGAGGCAAAGACAAGATGGTGTTTGGCAACATGGAGGCCATCTATGAGTGGCACAGAGAGTATGTGCAGTGATAAAAATATATTTTAAACATGTGTTCTCTTAGCAATTATTTTGATTATTTTCAGGGAACTATTGTGTGAATTAATAAAACTATATATGTATATAACGACTTAGAAATCTATGAAAATTATACATTTACATTGTTATATAGAATGCCTTAACTATCAATGTTTGCGTATAACCTGAATAGACGGCGAAAGAAAATCTAATTGATATTTGGAATCTACTTTTTTGCTCACCTTAATTGGTAAAGTAATGGTTTGAATCCTGGTTGTTAGTTTTGTCCAAGAATTTTGGACTAAACCACTAGTAATAAGCTCTAAAAAATTATTAGTCAATTTTTTTCCTTTTTTTTCCCTTTTAATAGTTAAAATCTTTAGTCTAAAATGTATTTAAATCCACCTATAGAATTTTATGGATTCGAAGATTTGAAAGTCCCATTTTGATTCTAAATAGTTTTAAGGCATATTTTGATTCAATAGAATATATTACAAAATCATAAGCTACATAACACGATAATATGTCTTGAAACTGTAAACTATAATTGAATATAGATTTATATGGAAGCTTAGAGTTGTATAATACACATTATCATAATTCATTTATAATAAAGAAAAATCACATATATTTTTAAAAAAATCAAGGGATTATTGGATACATATATATAAAAATACTGTAGTAAAACAGTTAACTCATTAATAATAATTGTTGAAATTATTTTGCATGCTACATATAATTAAATTAAGGGAGCAATATTCAAATGAACATTACTATAAATAACATATTTTATAAGTAATAATTTGTATATAGTATTTTATAAACATAAAATATTTACAAACTATATTTGAATATTAGACAACACTTTTATTCAACACTATATACTAGAGAAATATTTATTCCTTGATTCTGCTTAGCTTTAAAAATTAAATTAAATTTTTCACAACCCTCTCAGAACAAAAATTAATATAAAAGTCAATTAAAAGTTGTTTTTTATGTTTGCATCTTTTTAATCTCTTCCGTGTCTTGTTGCGTAGTTTCTTCCTGAAAGCACTGGAGCGATGTTTGGAACATCCAGAAGAACTGGGCCCTCTCTTCAAGCGTTATGAGCGCAAACTACACATGTATGTGGTATACTGCCAAAATAAACCTGTGTCTGAGTATATTGTGTCCGAACATATAGACACATATTTTGAGGTGAGTTACTTTATATTATGCCAGGCTTCCACCGTGGTTCGAATTCCACATTAAACTGTAGGTCCTTCATTTCATCTAACAATCACCCTACCATAACACATTAGCGTAAGTGCGTATAACCCGAACGGGTAGTAAGACACGGTGCTAATAATAATAATAATTATTATTATTATAGTTACTTTATTGTGGTATTTATCAGGCCTCTTGGGGTAATCAATCTTTACTGATAGCTCATTCATTGTTATCATCATAATCAACTGTTTCCAGCCTGTGGCCGGATTAGTTTAGTAAATAGCCTCCATCTTCACATATACTTGAACTATTCTTCTCTCTTAACTGCTTCTACTCTTCTCATCTCTCTTGCAACCTTTGTTAGCTGCCCTCCCCATCTCTTTCTTTGTCTCCCTTGAGGTATTTTTCGTACATAGGTACTTAATTTCCATCATTTTCTTTGGTATTCTTTCCTTTTCTATCTTCAATGCATGACCATACCATCGTAGCCTTGATTCTTCTACTATCTCATGTGTTTCCTGTACCCCCATTATTTCTCGGAATACCTTATTATATCCTGTTTCTATCATTCTCCTCTCAAACTTCATTCCCGTTGCCTCCACTTTCCTGGTCTCTTTTACATTCAATGTCTTTGTTTCTGCTACTTATGTGACTATGGTTATAAAGTACACCCTATACAGCACTTCCTTACCCTTCAAGGGCACTTATCTTAAACACCTATAAAACATTTTCCTTGCTGCCCTCTTTTTATTAGGACCTATCTACTCCCACACTTAGCCTAAATTATTCCTCCAAGATATTTTACACTTTGTACCTGTCTCAGCTCTACTCATTGCTATAATTCAAGTTAATATAATAACCCTTTTACAAAAACTTGAAATGTTATTAATGTATGTGTGTGTGATAGATGATCTGACTATGAGAAGGAGTCCATACTTTGGTATCCTTGATATGTAGTGTATTCTACAATCTGTTTTCAAGTCCTGTGTCCAGTGTAATATCATTTAATCTATTTCCTTAGTTTTACACTTCCTCACACTGTTTCCTTAAACTATATAATTTAACTAACAAATATTGTTTCTTATTGTATGTAAATATTAAGAGCTATGGAACATCTTTAAAGTATTAAAAATAAACATCATACTTGAACAAAATGCTCATGAAGTAACCAATATGAATGATTTTTTAAATAAAAAATAGAGATTATCAATTTGCTTGATTTTAGGAACTGAGACAAAAGCTTGGCCACAAGCTGCAGCTGTGTGACCTACTCATCAAGCCAGTGCAAAGGATAATGAAATATCAACTCTTACTGCGCGACGTCTACAAGTTCACAGAGCGAGCGAACCTTGCCACCGAGATGGAGACCTTGAAACAGGCCATGCTTGTCATGCAGGTCGTACCAAAAGCAGCCAACGATATGATGGATGTTGGCCGACTGCAGGGCTTTGATGTAAGGTTCACAACTTGACACTACATTTGAAAGTGTTCAAAAAATGTTATGCATGTGATTATAAAACTAATATTTTAGCACAAGACACTGGCATATGTAAATACAACAATCAAATGGTGTTTGGGGCTCACATGACAATGCACATACAGTATTATCTCATATGTCCAGATCCCTATTTTACTCACTTTTGATTCTGAAATTTTAACCTTGATTTTTAGATTCTTGATCCTTAACATTTATAATTTCAATATTTTTTCAAGAATCCTACTTTAGACTAAAAAATAGTTTTTTATTTATAAAGCATACTAAAATTTAAGTGTATGTGTGTATTTTTTTTAGAAACTTCAACTTGGCTTTGAAAAAATTCTGAAAAAATAAATTATGGTTTCAATAATTATGAAGATTTGAGAAAAAATATATATATTGACAGCTAAAATACTCGTTTATGTTGAATTATTTACATTCTCAACCGTTAATATACATTACAAAATTGAAAAAATTCTGAAAAAATAAATTATGGTTTCAATAATTATGAAGATTTGAGAAAAAATATATATATAGACAGCTAAAATTCTCGTTTATGTTGAATTATTTACATTCTCAACCGTTAATATACATTACAAATCAATATTCACACACACAAAATTTAAGTGCCGTATTTCACCCGATAATTTTAACATATTTGATGCCTAATTTTTTTGAAAAAATGTGGGGTGCGACCATTATGGGATACTTTTAAGAAAAAAATTGTTTCACACAAACCTTACACTGACTAGAAACTCTTTCCACAGCTCTGCTACCATGCTCTTCAGCGAATACAATCACTTTCAAATTGAAGCCCACAGAAAAGTGTTTATATTTACCTATATTTAAAAAAAAAGCTTCACATGTTAATGTATTGAATGCAAATGATCAATAATTTGGCTTGTGCAAAAATATGCAAGTCTTACCTGCCCACATCTCTTGCTACAAAACCACACAACTTGATTTTAATAAATATGCGCATGTGCTGAGAATTCTAAGCTTACACTGTTCTTGAAGACAACTGAGCATCCAAGGTCAACATTTGTAGATCTTTAGGGGTGCATGGAAATGAATGGGAGGGAGGGAGGGAGGGAGGAAATAGCTTGCCTCTCTTTACATTTTAAATTGACATGACGAACAGAACTATACCATGTGACAATTATGCAATGGAATTTTATAAACAAATTTTTGTACTGAAAAAACAGGGTGCGTTGACTATGCATGGCAACAATAATGTGAAGAAATACAGTACGTTAAGATTTATCAGAATAAAATGAAATACCACAATCACTTGTGCAATGGTATATTTTACAAGTAAATTAGTGCATACAGTTATATAAATAATTACAATATAATATATTTTTCAAGCATAAAACCAACAAAAAATACTCATACTTTGATTAAGCTTTGAGAATATTTTGTATATTAAATCCTAATTTGCTTCGAATTGAAAAAAATGAACTTCGCACAACCCTATTTAAATATATTTGCATAAAGTATGAAATAAAAGAGTAAATTGTAAATAGTTAAAAATAAAATTTAAAAAAATGGCTTTTGTTGATATGTCCAAGATCACAAAAACCCAAAGCCCTGTTAAGTACATACACTATTTATTGGCACTTAAATGAAACAACAATTAAACTAATAATGGACATAATGAAAAATTACATAATTCTGAATATGCTATTTCTTTTGAATGACAGAACTTTCAGGAATTTGAGGACTAAGAATCAAGGTACTAAAAATCCTAATAATTAGATTAATTTTCAACTAGTTCAATTGCATTAAGAACTGAGGGTATTGAGACATTGAAGAGTTAAGTTTGACATCGCTAATAATACCTAGATTATGCAGATAATATTTATGCAGATACAACATATAATTCTGTTTTTAAAAACTAAATAAAGAATTAAAATATTAAATTAATGAAATGTTTGTGTTATTAAGTTTTACTTTCTTTCTATGTAAAGAGTATATGTCATAAAGTATGGTAATACTTAATAAAAATAACATGTTAACTGTGTGTTGTTCATCGGCTGCACACAAAACTAATGATATACAGTCTAACTTTATTATATAAGTAAAATTTTATCCCAAGAAATTATGGTCACAAAAAACATAAACACCAAAGGCAAGATCTACATTATACAAGACCTCAAACACTTAAAAGACAATTTTCTCAAAATATTCTCTAAAATGGTCCCTAAACTAGTCTAATGTCATTGTTTTTTATGTGTAGTGCCTTTAATTTATGATCATAAATTTATCATTTTTAATTATGATATGATTCTATTTAATAAATATTCTAAATTTGAAAATAATATTTTCTTTGATTCAAACTCAAGACTTGCTTCACATATGTCTACTAGCAATAAATTTAACTTTTGATTTTAATGATGTATCCTGACATATTTCAGGGTAAAATAACTGCTCAAGGAAAATTGTTACTTCACGGATCCTTGGTGTGCTGTGACACTTCGTCGGCATTCAACTTGAAGTGCAAAGAACTTCAGGTGTTCCTATTTGAACAGAACATAATCTTCAGCGATGTTGTTGGAAAGAAGACACAATTCACCAACCCAACATATACTTATAGAGCACACATACAGGTATGTCCTTATTATTTTCAGTTTTCTGTTATATTTATTATGATTGTTATTTCTATGTTTTAGTTTGCAGTGGCGCTTATTCCAGCCTCATGGTTCTATGTTCGCAGCAATTATAAAACGGGAGATATGGGTGGTAGAGTGTAGATAGGGGTATTAAAAGGGAAATAATTGATAATCTAGCCCCTCTAAAGGACTTCTTAAGGTGTTTGTTAATTGTTAAAAAAGATTATCAGTGAATAGTTATTTAATTCCCCTTACCACCTAAGCATATACTTGAAGTGTGTTGTCTGGACAATGTCGGGTTCCCCTTGCAACTCTAGGTTTGTTTTGGACTTGGGCGCCACTGGTAAATGATGTTTTATTTTTCATTGATTGTAGATTCTCAAAACATTATTTGAAATATTCAAACTTCTCTTAAGCCCAACTATTCGCAATAAAGAAGTAGCAATGGAAAGCTGTAAGAAGTTGATGTTGATTTTTCTCTTAAACTGTCACCTTAAACATACCAATCAAGATGTATTAAAGCTACAGTTTTCACTTTTTTGATTTCTAAATGGATAGTTATATATTATTTAGAATTTTTTTATATTGTTTGCTTATTTTATACAAATTACCTTAACATCCAAGTGCTAAAAAAGGTTCAATTTGGTAAAACAAATACCTACACACCTCATAAAGTGAATAGAGGTTTTCCTTATAGAGATATATTACTTACATACATTAAGTTATGCCTTGTGAATACAATCTTAAATTAATTTACTGACAATAATGACATATTGCTAATTTTATTTTTTATACATTTTGAAATACAAATTATACTATCTTTGTCATTAGTGACTGTTTTCTCTCATATTATGTTTATGAGAGAATTATATTCCTATTTGTTGATTTAATTTCTTTACAATCCAACAAATTAAGTTGAACTTATTTTGAATGAGCTGTAACATTAAAATCTTTCCTTCTTTCAAACAGACAAAACTTTTAATGTGAAAAGAAGTCTTCTTTATAGAGTTTTATATATATTTTGAGATATACATTCTTGTGCAGGTAAATAAGATGAGTCTTGAAGAAAACGTTGATGAAAACGATCCATGTAAATTTTTAATTCGTTCCACGGATCCTCGCAAACCGAACCTTGGATATCTCTGTCAAGCTTCGTCCAAAGAAAGTCAGGATGAATGGGTTTCAACAATTCGTAACATTCTTCAAACACAGAAAGACTTTCTGAAAGCCATTCAGTCTCCCATTGCTTACCAAAAGGAATTGACAAAAGAGGTGTAAGTATTTTATAAGAAAGCCCACTACGAGACTGTGGGTCGCAATAAAACAATGTGTTATTAAAAACTTCCTGAAGGAAAACAGCTAAAGTGAACGAAGTTTTATTCATTGAAGTGTGAGAGTGTTATTTTTTTTATGGTAAAAAACTGCTGACAGTGGCTGGCAACCACAGCTCTTACATTATTATGTGATGTTTGAATGTATTCGATAGCACAAGTTTAAGAGGGGCGGTATACTTTTTTTTTAAAAGCAAGACAATAATCATATTATTAGTAATAGTTCCACATAAATGAAGTTTTGTTAAACTTCAATGTCCTTCTTGAGCTTTATGGACTATATTTACAAAACTGGTTGTATTTGCATTCACTAAAATGTATACAAAGTTAAACTTTAGTTATTAAAAAAAAAGTATATTTATTTAGTGTTTATCATCACTCACTGGAACATTTTCTTGTCCTTTAAACTTTCTAATAAACATCATCATTGGTAAGAAGATATTGAAAATGAAAGGTTTGTTGCAAGCTTAACTGAAATACTCAATGCATAGTAAAGCACCTAGTTAAAATTTGTTGTTTTTGGCTGGATAGAAGTTGTTACGAATACCCCAAAAAAATTTAACTCAAACTTGAAAGTATGGACAAATGACTAGAGATATTTTAGATATTAATAGAAACAATTTAGATACTGTTGTGAATTTAATTGGTTTAGTTTTTGGCTGGAAAATGCTTTTGAATTGTTTGATTAAAAATACTCAAGATATAGAATTTCACATCTGTTACTTTGGTAGGATTGCTACTTATATTTATGCAAGCAATTAGGGTATTAGTTTCTACATTATGGAATATGCTAATGGTATTCTGGACTTACCCAAAAAATTATACTAGAACTAAACCCAATTATTTTCCTCATTAAATACTATAACCAAACAATTTTTTACATTTAACAACACATGAATAATATAAACTAATAGTAATTTTGTATATGTATGGTTTATTTATGGTATGCATTGGAGCATTTATTTATTTATTACACTATTTCATCTGTGAAAAGTTTTGATAAGTCAACAACGTCAGCATCCACAATTTGTTTTACATGTTATAAATTATTCTAAACTAAACACTTTGACAAATATCTTAAGAAATAATGCTAAAAAAAACTTAAACCAAACTATCATCAACTTTGTAGTTGTTTAAACAATAACTTGGATTTATTTGCATCTCTTGGGATGCCATTGGGCCCTGTCCAGGATTCAGATTTCTATTTATTCTTATGCCAAGTACCAGCCATTTTGTTCAAGTATTTATAAAATTTGTACCTGTTAAATCAAGTCAAATGCATTTCAGACCTTAATAAAATTTGGTAATTTTAATTTTCGTAAACGTTTTCTCGTTTTCTTAAATGTGGCTGACTTTGTTCATAATTGAAAAGAGTGGAGTTAGAACAACAATCTTTGGCTTGCCTTTAAATTTTCTTTGCATATTTCAATATTCACTTCAACTTCATTTAACATTTAAAAAGTGCCCTTCACAAAGCTTTAATATTGTGTCAGTAATTTGTTATGCTGCTCAATTATTATTCTCTAGCCATTTGAACAATTCTTCAATTGTGTGTGTGTGTAAAAGTACATTTTTTAGACAAAGTAGTTTCTTATCACCTTTCTTTTTAAATATTGCTTTGATCACTTTGATACATCTTATTTGTAAGAAAATTAGATATAGAAACTTTTGTACGACAAAATAAAAAAAAATATACATGTAAATATTTGTGTTATCAATTATAATTTGTTTTTTATTTTTTGAGAATATTAAATAGGTGATTTAATAAAGTTATATGTTTTATTGAACTAAAAATCCAGCATAAAAAATTAATATATTTAACATAATTGCGAACAATTTCACTGTTAACTTTTAGCAGTTATATTAGAACTGTATACTGATTTTCTTTACCTCAAACTGCAACATACACATCATAGCGCCTCAAATTACCATTGTAAATTATCATATGAATGAAGTATACAAATTGATTAGTTTGTATTTTACCAAATAAATGGACAAATCTAATGAGAACATGACTTGTTTGACATTTAAAATCATTTTAAAATAATATTTTGCTAATATGTCTAGCTATTTTATCTACCTTCTTAATAAATGCTGGTTCGTATACTTACATTGATACTAAATATTTTATGACAAGGATAACAAATTGATTATTTTAGGTGCAGAAATTTGTGCCATTTTTCAATTAAAAAGTTATTATTCTCTTAAACTTGTGCTTTTTTTTTTACCATACTGACTAGCATGGACATCTAAAACAGCTTCCTGCTGGTCACTTTAATTCAGGTAATCTGTTATTTGGTGTAATAGTTTGCCATGGTATCAAGAGAAATCCTACTACTATTAATTATTACAACAAAGGGTATGAATCTCAACTCCAAACTTTTTATTATAAACAATCATAAAATACATATTATTTTTAAACGCAGTCCATTAATGCAAACTACAAAATAATCACACTATAAATTGATGACAAATATTGTCTACACCGCCTACAAAAAAAACTATGTTAAAAATACAAATAAAAACTCCACTTTGAATTCATAATGTTATTCAAAATGGAGGGTTAATATGCTGTAAATAAACACAGCTATTAAACTAGTATGATAAACACTAATAGTGAGAACTATTACTCTGTACATAAAATGTATGTTTGTACATAATAAATGCAAAACATTTTCAATAGAATGGAATAAAATTGTAATACTAATAATTAACAACCTTCCTCAATTATATCCTCTTAAAAAGTACCTACCTGCTTGTTTAGTGAATGAGTTAACAAATAAACCCACTTTTCATTTTAAATATCCCTAGTGTTTTTGTTGTGGCAACTGGCATGATATAGTAATATCAAGAATTTTTAAGAAACATACACAACCAAAATATATCTTTTCACTTTTGTAAAAAATGTTTGTGTGCTTTGTACAGAATTGAATATACTTACCTCCTTTCATTGAATGAGTTAATTAGAATTAGATGAGAGACTTTTTAAAGGACTATAAAAAATTGTCATATTTCAAGACATTCTTGACAGATATTCAAGAATTTTTTAGGTCACAATGTGAATAAAATGAAACTCTTGTGTTTCTTCTAGAGTAATATTTGATTTTTTTTAATTGTGATATAAAAACTGCAAAAATAGTGTTCTTAAATCACGTTCCATACACACTCACCCTAATACTTTTCAACTTTTCTCTTACATGGTGTTGAAATTAAATAAAATTAAACTTTGTAGAAGCAATATTTTATATTGTGCACCTTTTTTTTTGTCTTGATAGGTACATATTTTCAAATATATTTTAATTTATATAAATATGTTTTATTAATAATATTTTAAACTAAAACTGAGCATAGCTGACAATATTTGGTAAGATATTTAATAGCTCACACATAATTAATAATTTGCTGTGACTATAAAAAAATTACTAAATTTGTAAAAACTTAAAAGAAACACATTTATATAAATTACTCACACATTTCTTGACTTGATGTGAAAGTAGTAGTTTACATATTAGCTTTTGACGTAAGTTATCAAAGACATGTCCAGGGTCAGCTTGGTTAAAATCATAGCGGGGACCTTGCCTGATAAGTAAAACTCTCAAGAGGGTGACCAAAAGAATCTTATCATAAGAATCATGAAAACTTTAGTAACTACTGTCAGTTTCTTTAGAATGACAATGTTTTATGTAGAGATGTCACGATACCTGTTTTTCTCGATTCCAATTCTTAAAATCAACCTTGATTTTTCTATTCTTAATTTTGATTCCTAAACATTAAGACATGTCCAGGGTCAGCTTGGTTAAAATCATAGCGGGGACCGTGCCTGATAAGTAAAACTCTCAAGAGGGTGACCAAAAGAATCTTATTTTAAGAATCATGAAAACTTTAGTAACTACTGTCAGTTTCTTTAGAATGACAATGTTTTACGTAGAGATGTCACGATACCTGTTTTTCTCGATTCCAATTCTTAAAATCAACGTCGATTTTTCTATTCTTAATTTTGATTCCTAAACATTTTTAAATATATGTTTTTCAAGCAGCCAACCTCATACTAAAAAAATATAGGTATTCAACTTCATAACATACCAAAAACTAAAAAAATTAACAAAAAGGAATTATCAATTTTAATAAAAAAGTATCCATTTTACCAAGTATTAAATCATATTATCAAAATAATAAAATAATTAAGAATTACTTTATAGTAAACATGTATTATTACCTACAAATGAAGCCTCATTGAATCAAACATTTGTAAATGAAAAATAAATAAAAATGGTATAATAAACAGTTGTTGAGAACACAAGTCTATTCAAATCACCAAATAGGATAGTTGAATGAACGTGCACTCTTTTGATTTAATGACATTGGAAAGAAAATTTAAGTACTGTACTGGCAGCAACTTAGAATACTTAAGTAGAGCTACTTGAAAATAAAAAGTTTTTCTGTAACTTTTATTTATTGAATAAAAGAGATTAGCTTTGTAAAACAGTCAAAAACTATTTTTTTTAGATATATAATAATAAATTTCATTGTACATAAAATCTAATGTGCTTGATACCCTACTCCCCCTCTTAATGCGAAACTTGGACTCAACCATTTCAACCAACACATGGTCGCTTGAAACTTTAATCTCACGATCTTATAGATATTTATTAAACACACTAAAAGTCATCAAAACAAAAAGATTCATATAAATTCGAAATTAATACAATAAATTGCAGATTTTATAAAGGAAAGAAGAACACATTTTACATGTTACAATAATATAAAGTTGTCTGTCATAACTGATCTTACACACGCTAGCTTGTCAGAAATTAGTGATGAAGCGTTTTGGCAACGATATATTGGACTACCCTCAAAATCTATTGAATTAAAATAAATATAACGTTTTTTTAACTCTATTTTTATTAAACTTGTCTTATTCAAAAAGCTAAAAAAACATTAAAAATTGAAAGTGACAATGAATATAACTACAAGAGAGCCATCTTAATTTGATCAAAATATCGTAACTCTCGATATAACACATTGTGATATATCAATTAATGATATATATTGATATATTACGGAAAATTGCCATCCCTAGCCTTTGTATTATATATAGATTGTTTGTTTAAAATTGATTTATCAATTCTGACAGTCTCACTTAACTTTTACTTTTAAAAAAAGTATGTCAAAGTTATGTTTTTACCTCTTGTTACTGTCATAATGTCAGGTCCTATTATATTCAAGACCATTTATTTTTCATTCAGAACACCTCAAAATGTTAGGTTCATATTATATTTGGGGCAATACATTATAGTTACAATTTGCCCGCATTTAAGTGAAATGGCAACTAAGCTAATATGAGAGATAATCGATTATTACTTATTCTGAATGTTGCAGTTTTGTTTAGTTGCCAGTTTTATTGAGAGATAAGAATCGAATCGTAATGATAAAACAAATAGTTTGGGAAATTTAAAACACACTTTTTTAAATGAAAATAAACACTTGATTATTTTTTTAAAAGAAACAATAGCATTAATGTATTTACAATGGAAATAACTCAAGTTTTAAATTTGAAATAACTTTTTTTGAAGACGGGAAATGAATTAAAATAATATAACCTGTCACAAATGATAATTTTTTAACCAACTTAGGATAAGTAGCTGAAAACTTAATTTAATTATCAGCAGATGTGCATGTCCAAAGTACAGTTTTAAAAAAAATGCTCTTTATTGTGAATATTACTGAAAAATGTAGATATAAACATTACTATTAATATCACAACCATCTTTAGCGCAGTAATTATTTTTAAGATGTACATAATATATTTCTACACTCAATTGTACCTAATACAGTCTTGTACAAGTTATTTAAGTAAGTTCTAACAGCTGTATAAGAAGATTCCTTTGACTAAGGTCCCATATAAAACTATTTTGAGTAAAAAGCATATCAAGTTTGTTTGAGTTTATGAGCAGGGAAAACAAACAAATTGAATCAATTGGGTCTCTGACTCGGAGAGAAATTGAGGTGGAAAAGATGAATGAGATAATGGACAGGAATAAACTGAGATGTTAAGAGGATGAAAGATGAATGGCTACCAAAGCAAGTAATGGGAATGAGAATGATTGGCAAGAAACCCAAGGGAAGGTCCAGAATGAGATGGTTGGAGTCATTTGAGAACAGTGTAAAGCAGAATAGATTAGGACTGTAACATCATGGTGAAGGAGGAGTGATGGAGAGAAAAAAGGAGGTAGAGATATACCGTTCAAGTCTCCCGACCTGGCAGAAACGGGATAAAGGGAAATTTTGATAATTATGATGGGGCTGGCAAAACACCAAATGTGATCACACAATAGTGCTTGAAAAAAAAACTGTTTGATTCTTATCACTAGCACAGCTCAGATGCTAAGTATTTTTAGATATGTCATCACAATTGAAATATGGTTCTTATCTTATTACTGCTATTTGCTTAGCAGTATTTTAGGGGGCTGCAAACTTAAGTTTTTTAATTTGAGTGTATCTCTAGTGAGTTTCTTATGAAGCTCCTGAATATCATGTTAAGCCAAGCTTATGTTGAGTAAATAAAATTGTAAAACTTAATTATGTAATTAAAAAACAAATATGTATTCAAATTATTTAACTTTTTTTAAGTGAAAAAAATACTCATATAATTTTTTTTAAAGTTTTAAAATCTAAAATTGTTTATTTTTAGATAATTAAAAAAGTTAAGTCATAATAAATTCTGAATTAAATTTAAAATATACTGTAATAGTAACAGAAAAATTAATATTGATTTAATTTATTGTTCATAAGACCTACTTGGGTGGCTGCATGGTCTAAGGTGTCACTCCCTTGTTAGACTAGACTGTCTATGACAAGTAAATAATTGGGTGTTTGAATCCCGGTCAGGTGTATTGAGTTTTTTATTATTTTTTTAATTTAGTTTTTCAATGTCCCTGTATGCAAGTGTGGTTACACTTTCTCTAAATTCAACCTTACTCATCCCTAATTAATTAGTGTTATTAATTAGTACATATGCGTATAACCAGAATATGTAGTAAGACGCAGTGCTAACAAAAGTTTCTAAGGAAAGTAAAAAAAAAAGTGTTTATGAATAAATGATTGAATTTGAAGAAATAGTAATATTTAAAAAAATTAAAAAACTCAATTACTCCCTCTACATCTGGAATGGAGCTGTTCTCTTAGAGTTGCCCTCTTACCAGAGAGAGAAATTAGAGTATTAATCATTGTTAATAGGTACATAGTACGGTTTTGCATTAAGGTGCACTTGATACTATCTCACACTAAGCTATTTATGTTCTAAAATCCTTAAAGAAAGATACCCTTTTATATCTTATATTTATCTAAACCTCCTCATTTGCTGAACTTGACATTTAAATGGCCATCTGCTACACAATACCGTCTTTGTTAGGTTCTTCTAAGAGGGCTCCCCTCCACCCCAGCCTCACCACCCCTGTTACCTATCATCACCTCCAAGCCCTTAAACTTTATTGGCACAAAACACATCCCAACAAGTATAAAGAATAGTAAACAATAAGTCATTCATCATCAGATACACAATGCAAGGCAAAGAAAGAAATTTCTCCAAGGAACTCAGAATTGAGTCCAAACTTTATTAGAGAATCTATTAAGAGCTATATATGAGTGACCTGCACTGGCGGGAACACAAGCTCATCTAGTCTGATTTGACAGTGGGGGTGTTCAGGGTTTGAATCTCAGATGGGTGTACTAAGTGTGTGTTTTTTGGCCATGTCAAGAATCAAACCCAGGACCTCTAGCTCAGTAAACAGTCGTGCTACCAACTGAGCTAAGATGTTGGTTGGTTTCTCATTTTCACTCAACATAAATGGGGGTACAGTTTCGCTAAATTATGCATTCTTCGTTAGTTTGTTTAAATGAATAGAGCCCAGACAGAAAGTAAGACTTTGAGCAAAAAATAAAAATGAATGATGGAAACATGCTAGTACTAAATCCATCTCAACCACTGAGTAAAATATGAATGAGCCCACATTCATCTGGAGGGTAGTCCTGTCTGACTCTTCAAACATTGCAATCAGTTAAATATTTATCTATGCCGCCCACCCAGCTCTTAAAACAACCTGTTGGTTTAGTTGTTGACCTTGACAACATTCCAATTGCCATCTGAGAGCATACCACTCCTCTTACTAATATCTGTCGCCGTCCTTTCTGGCCCAATTGAGAATTTCGCAAACATCCATGCAAGTAGAGAGAAGAATAAACAGTAGGTCATCCAGCACTGGGCATGCTAAACCACTGAAATAGTCTTATACAACAAGCTTAAAATTGCCAAGACTTTGGGCCAGATACATAGAGTCTGCCTCAAGTGCAGCTTGATGCTGAATACAAGACGACACCTACCTAGACTAGACTGGAATGGGCCAGGTTTGCACATGAAACTAGCTCATTCCATTCAAGTCTAGGTAGGTGTCGTCTTGTGTTTGGTATCAATCTGTACTTGAGATGCACTAATTCTGACTATTAATGGCCCTATAAAGCTGTCAAGCCCAAATCTGAGGAGTTTTATAAAGGCTAAAGTTTAAAATGTAAGTTCTTACTGACCCCTAAATGTTACTAAATATAAAAATTCAACTACTTTAAACTGGGTACCAAGTTTTTAATAGGCACCTGGTCTTCTTAACTCAAGTTAGTTCTGGACATGTCTGGTTTTCACTAGGGCAAATATGGCACAGATTTGTTTCTTGTTTTGATTTTGAAACACTCTAAGACTATTAGTACGTATACTAAAGGCATCCAACTAAAAAAGTGTTCTAAAAACATTTAGGGGTAGAACATTTGTTTTTAGTGTCATTTTATTTAACTTAACTAATGTAAATATTATTTCGCAGTTAACATAATGAATAGTGAATAAATACTAGTGATAAGATAACACATTCAGTAGTAAAATATTTATTTTATCCAAGCATTGGCTTGTATAAAACATTTTATGCCCTATTTTTGCATGGGAAAGAAGCAATCTATAAAATGATCTAAACTACATGTACATTGCAAATATTAGACCTATCTTCTTTAGACCATTTTAATTAGGCTACAATTAACTTTGTTTTTTGGGGATTCAATTTTCTTGACTGTTTGTTCATTTTGTAGGGTATTCTCATTATTATTTATATATCAACCTTTTAACTAATATTTTAAAATCATTAGCCTATTTATGGACATGAAATTAAAATATTTTTTACCTAATGTATTTGAGATTATTTTACCACTATCAGCCTATTCCTATTTTATCATGGCTAAAGGGAATAAATGTTGTCAATTGGTTAAATGAAACAAAACACAAAGTAAAATTTTAGAAAAAAAAACTAGCTCCAATTCAGGGGAAAGTTCTGCGGTATTTATTTTCTAAGTAAGATCTATGTGTTTTAGTTGGGAGTTTTTTATTCAATCATTTCTCTATTTTTTATATTTTATGCTTATTTTTTATAGAGGGACTAGTCAAAGCAAAGAATAGGTTTAATAAGCATACCAAAATTGAATCTACTTTATATGGTAGTAAGTGAGTGGTAAAATTATATTGGTGACATCATACCAATAAGCATAATTAGTTGGGATTCTCTAATGATTAATAAATCTTTGATGTAAATATAAGTCGAGGTGGGAAGTTATCTCTTTTATTTGATGGATCTACTCACATATACTTTTTTATAATAATAATAATAATCATCATCATCATGCACTGTTTCCAGCCTGATGCTGGGTCTGTTTAGTGAATACTTCCATCTCCCTCTGTCCTTACACCATTCTTCCTTCTGCACTCTCTTCCACTCTCCTTATATCACTAGCAAATTCGCTGCTATCTGTTCTCCCCATCTATTCCTTGGTCTCCCTTCCATCCTCATTATGTGTCCATACCATCTCATTCTGGCTTCCTCTACTATCTCATGTTATCCCTGTACCCCAACTGGGTGACCTGGTGGTCTAGGGGTAAGGTGTCAGACTTCTATGCTGGCGGCCGGGGTTCGATCCCCGGTCCCGGCACAGATTTATCTGATTACCAAACCCTTCCTTCACCTCTCACAAGACATCTTGTGAATGTGAGGAATGCCAGGTCTCCACCGTGGTTCGGATTCCACGTTAAACTGTAGGTCCTCCATTTCATCTCACAATCACCCTACCATTTACACATTAGCGTAAGTGCGTATAACCCGAACGGGTAGTAAGACGCGATGCTAATAATAATAATAATAATGTACCCCAACTCTTGACCTTACATATTCATTTTTAATCCTATATTTTCTGATGACAGATAGTATGATCCTCAAAAACTTCATACCCATGTCCTCAATTTTTCTTATTTCTCTTTTATCCAAAGTACAAGTTTCCAAATAGCATGATGATAATCATACTTTATATCTTTAGGTGCAAACATTCCTTCCTTATCAATAGAGAATAACTTTAAAACATATTACTTGACTATTAAAGGTCTAATACATAAATTAATACAATACTTTTTAGGTAAATGAAATTATATTTGCCAAGTTTTATTTATTTTAAAATAGGTTATTGACGTACACACCATCTTAAGATATACCTATATAATGTATTTTGTGTAAATAAAATATTAAGAATGTTCACATCTTCCCTCCTACATTCTTTATACCACATTTCATTATTATAATAAGAGCACAGACACATTTGGAATCGCCTCATACTTGAAATCGCCTTGTGACAGAAAATATTTGATAAGAATATTTTTAGACTTATTTATATTATAACTAAGATTGGCTCACATACAAAAAAAAATTACGAAAATACAATTTTATGATATAACTAGAATCATTTGTTCTTAGTAAACATTCACAGGCAATTATCTTGGACTCACTTTTTGGGGCTGCACAGGCAATGAGGAACTTAAAAAAACACTCAAACATGTAATATTGTTGATAAAAACGCTAGCTCTTGGTCCCAATTATCTGCCATATGATTTGTGATTTCATAGGCCACGAAAATAGCCAGCTGCAACTGACACACAACTGTTTGTCTCAGGTCACCTCTTATGTTGCAAATATGATATTAAAATTTATTGATTCTATAATATCAACTCTTGGTTTTTTATTTAATATACTGAAAAAGTGCATTTTAAATTTAATTATCAGTATAAAGTGTGTATTAATTGTCACAGGTTTATGTTTAATGTTTCAAATGCTCCACTCAGTATTTATAGCTTTCAAACTATTCCTACTGACACTAGACAACACAAAACTGTAAGTTGTGAAATTTGCTAGTTTGTCTGTAAATATTCAAAACATACAACAAATAGGTTGCATGTGCTATGATAATTTCTTGCTTAACACATTTAAATAATTGTGCTAACCCGAAGTTATATACACCTCCACTATACACACTACGTATCCAAAGTGTGGTTTCTTATTTAGCAAAATAATTCCATGAAACTATGGAAATATTTACATATAAAACTAATAGATAAAATAAGCCTAAATTTTTATGATATTTGTCGATTTTGTCAATAAGCGATCTTTTTAATTTTCTGAGGATGTATACATAACATTTCTGTCTTCCCAGTTACATATTTATCGATTTTACTTAAGGGATTGCACAACTTTGGATACAGTATTTGAAGATAACCTTATATTTACATTATATTTAGAATGAGTAACGTGGGTTTTAGTTATCACTATTTGGAATGTTGGATCCTAACCTTATATGTCTTAAAGTTTTCTCTTGAAATGTTGATTATTTATTTGTTCATAGCCCCCTACATTTTTTAAGGTTGTTTCAGAAATTTCATTATTGGTTGAATATCATATTTTTCACTATATTTGTTATTTGAATGTTTACAATTTGCATGAAAATTTTTAATGTCGTTCCTGCACCAAATTTTAAGTTTTGTTTATTTTTTTCTGTTTGTTCACTTTCTTTTTTATGCTTTTATTTGTACCCCAGCTCAACCCCCGAATTGAGTTCAGTATGGAATCCTTCACTAAAGAAGAGTTTGTCACACCCTACCACACATAGTGCACACAAAGACGCAAGAGCTGATAAAACTAGCACTACCGCCTCACCCACGCTTGCTGACTCCTCCTTCAACCATGCTACCAACCCAAGTGAGCTTATCACAAGCGATAGACATTTGTTAACTGAGAAACATAATAGGACACACAGTCCTACCAAAATGAGACTGAATTTTTTTGAGGGGTTCAGAAACACTTTGAGGTCCCGAACAAAAAGTGAAGTGCCTTATTACAACAATTGTGATTGGAATGTTGCGACTTCAGCGAGTGTTCCAGTCAGCCCAAGTGATGACAAGAATATCACAAGGCGATGGTCAGAAGCCAGCTCCCCCCACGTGGTAAGGTCGAGTCACGCTCCAGATTTGTGTTGACAAATAACCTGCGCTCGCTTACCACTGACTGCTGCTTGGGATTGGCTTCTGTGCACGCTCTCTTTTATTCTTACATTTGGGAATGCATGGGGAATTGTAAAGGTTGAATGGTGTTTTATTAATACCTTTAGGGTGTAATTTGATCGTTGCATTGCTTGTTTGATCATGAAAGATAATTAAACAACTAAAATAATAACTATATTAAGTTTGAAAATACTAATCTTTATCAGGTAATACAAATTATAAAAACTGAATGGATATGTATATTTGCTGTGAATTCCATTTGTTCACCAAGAAACTAATACCCAGACCAAGTATCCCTGCCCCTGTAGTCACTTAGTCTGAACCTAACCTTCTACTGACAGAGGATTTACCACACTCGAGAGAAAAGATGCTTTGCTTCTTATCACAGAACAATGGGTAAGACATATTTTTACCTCAGAATAATCATTTCTTTCATTAAGTTGACCTTCAATCTATGTCGTTTCAATGTCAAGTTTTTAAACTATCCATATACATAAATAACGTTTATTAAATATATACCATTTTACAAAGTTCAACTCACCTAATCATTTAACTATTGAAGAATAAAAAGACAGAAATATAAAAATATTTGCTTGACATAACAATAGAATTCACAAACATACACAATGATTATTTAAAACTTTGTTAAATATCCATTGCTGATGCTCTTAAAAACCAATGTAACCAAGTATTTAAAATAAAACCAAACAGCTGAAATATTTATACTTCTGCATTAATTTGTTATTTAAACATGTAAATATCTAGCTCTTTTACTAAAATGTGTATGGATAAATTGTATTTGTGATTATAGAACACTGTTTTGTCCAGGGTGACTCCTCGACGGCGTCTCTGATCCCTCCCGGCTCCGTTGTGAAGGTGCTAGCAGAGTTCCGTGCTCTGAGGCCAGGAGAATTGGTTGCTAACATGGGAGAGAGTGTTCAAATAGTGGCGTACAATCCTCAACGTGGCTATTTGGTCCTGCGGCAAAGTGATGCGGAGGAGGGATGGTTACCCGCCCACGTGTTATCTCACCAAGCGGTCGTTGCCCGCAAACCCTGGTCATTCCGTTTTCGCAAGCCCAGTTTCAGTGGCGGTGGCCGTCGGGGCGAGAGACGATCATTTGACGGCGGCCTCAACACCTCCCCCCTCCTGTCACAAAACAGTAAACAGTCAGACAGGTTCATTCTTGAATGCCCTCTTCCTGCGCCAGAGTTTCAAGAGGTACTTAGTAACACTAGCGCTTTGTGTAGTGGTAGGGCAGAGCTAAGGTGCAAGTTATCATGTTCTACTTCGTGTGAAATGACTGATGTGAGTGTCACATGGAGAAGATTAGGGTTTCACAAAAGTGCGGCAAGCGAGGCCGGGACTATTATACGACATGGAGAAAGATACATTGTTGGTACTATGGATGATGGTACTTGTTATCTGGTCATTGAAAACTGTCAACCATCAGATACAGGTGAATACACCTGCACAGCATGCAATGAAACTGGGAGTGCCACGACCTCGGCATACCTTACTGTTTCAGGTAAATTATCAGTATTTCATTATTAGTGTTTGATTTTAATGAAAGTTTGAAAAGAATCTCCAACCATATCTACAAAAATAATCAAATATATACTCATTTAAATAAACTGTTTGACAAAGGGTGATTAGAATGTTGGATTTTAACTATTAGAATCTCTTAAGTACGAGAACAATTATGTTGATGTTGTTGGTTTGCCATATTACCAGGTTCCCCATTCAACCCACCAAGTCAGCCTCATGTTCAAGTTTTGAACAGTAAAAGTATCTTGGTACAGTGGGAAGGAGAGGCATGTGGACATTTTCTCCTTGAATGCAGCCGACACCAATTTGGAGACTGGGTACCGGTGGGCTCCACTACAAAAGTACAAGGCTTGTCTCATGTAGTAGATGGCCTAACCCCTGGGGAGACCTACAGTTTCCGTGTGCTCTCTCCTTTGTACGGTGGAGCTAAGATCGCTGGCCTACCTTCCTCACCAGTAGCCACCCCGCTGGCAGACGCCAGTAGGTTTCGACACAGGTATCAAGAGCTAGAAGAGCTAGGTCTTGGGCGGTTCGCAGTGGTCCGCAAGGCTCGGGACCGTGGTACCTCCCAAGAGGTGGCTGTGAAACAGGTGTCATGCCGGAGACAATGTCACTCGGCCACGCATGCTGAGTATTCCCTCATGGCTCAATTACATCACGTTAACGTTGTCCGAGCGCTGGCACTCTTCGACAATGCACCACAGCTTGGCACTGACTCCATTGTCATAGAGCTGTGAGTTTCTTCTACACTTTTTTTTATACATTTTATATACTGAATTTCTTAAAGTCCCATATGCCAAGATCACAGTCAAACATACACCAGACCCACAGCTTCCATGTTAAAATGGCTGCATTCATTGGCAGAACTTGAGTCCTTCAACACGAGAAGCCTTCTTGCAGTCCCAAGTGACAATATCGTTACTAAGTAGGCATTTTTAAAAACAGTTTACTTTAAATCTGGTTTTACTAGATAACAAACAACAAACCTGCTTTCACAAAGCAAGGTTCAAGTAGCAGCCCTCCTCCTCAAAAACTAACCCCCCACAACAAGCCTATTCATACTGCAAATTATAAAGAAAATGTAGAACACAATGGTATTTTTTTGTTCAAGCCAATGTTTGCAAATTGTCTAGATGCAAATAATCTTCAAATAGCATCCTACTTCTATGAAAAGGTTTGTTCATTGAATGGAGGTAAGGGAAGGTTAGTGTGGGGGTGGGGGGGGGGGAGAGGGGGAGAAGATTGATGGTACCTGAACTATTGTGTTTGGACTACCACCCCTTTACAATAAACCATTTTAAAGTGAGTTGTTTCACTTGGAAGTGCTGTTATCACTAAGAACTGAAGCTAACACTCCCCTGTCCCAAGGACAACCTGGCTCAAGGAAAGCAGCGAACTTCTGTAAGGCTGAGTGTCTGGTATATACTTTTTCTGGCAAAAAGTAGTTAAATCTTCTCTCAATTTATATTAGGTTACTCATTCATAAAATGTTACTCTGTTGAAATACCAAGTTGAGTTATAATCGAATTTGAGTAATTTGTGCATATTATCCTAATGTAAGATCTTGTTTGTTGCAGTGTGAATGGTCCTTTATTATTTACATTCTTGTGCAAGCAGGAAGAGTATAGTGAAGACACTGTGTGCTACTACATGAAACAACTTCTCTCTGCGCTGGACTATCTTCACAACCAGAATATTGTTTACCTCGACATCAAGGTATGTCGGCCTCTCTTAGTCGAGTCATTATAGTGGGTTGGAAGGAGACGGGAGTTAAGGTTGGTATTTTTTGCTGTTTTTACAGCAAAAATGATTTTTTTGGCCAAAATAAATCAATGATATACCATAGTAAAATCTCAAAATTTCTTGATATTTTTCTCTTGAAAATAGAGGAATATGATAAGATAATATTTAAATGGAAGGAAAAAGATATATTTGAATGTTGTGATGTTTATGATAAATATTCAAAAACTATCAAAATTATTATGTTTAGCAAATTAAAATAAATATATATACTGGAGTAATGTTTTATTTATTTTGGCCAAAATTTTCTTTTTTTTTTACTACAAAGAATACAAAAATACTGACCCTGATATGTTTTACCTTCCATTCCACCAAATGTTGTCTCACTTCAATATTATCAACTAAACGAGAAGCTTCTTCACCTCATTATATTTTAGTTTTTATAGATTAACTTTACTTCAATATCGACTTTAAATAAATTATTTCATTACTTCTTTAATCTCTCTTCTGGCATAGTCATTTCAACTCTTATCTTCCCAATAAATGTATTGCTACTTACCCAATATTTTAAATTTGCTTCGGCTTTATTTGTACAATTGGTTTTTGTATTTCCAATTAGAGAAGGACAAATGAATAATTCTGTGAGGCCAGGGTTTGATGCCCAAATTGAGATTCTAGGAGTTGGTTTTATATGATTTACTATGCTTTTCAGATTATTTTACATTTTTACCTTTCCACTATGTCTGTTTTGTTGCCATTTTAAACAAACCTTTTATTTAAATATTTGTCGTTATTGTAGATACTTAGCAACCTTCATAACCTCTATTCATTAATTTATGGTTATTTTCTGAGTTAACACCCACCCTTCACCGATATTGCAGTTTATTTTATAGATTCAGGGGGACCTTGCCCTTTTTGTGCCTAATTTTCTTAGTCTAATTTTGGTGCACACTTTATTTTGTTTGGATGTTTTATTTCTGATTTGTATTCTGGTTTAATTATATTATTTTCAGTAACTTAACCATTTTAGTAATAAATTAATTATTAATAGTAATAGTAATAGAGTAGAGAGAGATGAGAGAAGGATGGTACCGTTTATATATGTTTTAGTTTTACGTGCTTTTTTTTTAATTGGTTCTCTCAATACCAAATTTTATTAGTGACTAATTCTAAGGGATAGGGTTTTAGAGGGTAATTTATGGGAAAAGCTCCTTTATTTGTTTGTAGAGGGATACGTAAAACCAACCCCCAGAGCTCCTGACCAAGATCCAAACCTTGACCTTTTCATAACTAGCAATCCAGAATTTGTGAGCTTGACACCTTAGACCCTCTGACCCCTTGTGCAAGTAAATCTCACATTCTATAATAAGGTGAATAATAGTGCATGTTAATTAAATTCACTTTTCTCAACTCAGTGGCACATCAAAGGGGGGCAAACGGAGGGTGACCCCAAATAATGTTAATAAAAACATAAATCATGTGAAGTATAACTAAATTATAGAGCACAGAAGATTAATAAAATACACATACTACATTTTACGACCAGTCCTAAGGCTTGAAATAAGATATACCATTGTACACATTAAAAGTTATTTAAAGATTCCCAACTGAAAAAAAAAAGCTTTGATAGATTGTACAACAAGGCCAAAGCCAGATTTATTTTTAATAAATACTGCTGTTATTACTGTTTAAAACATAAACAAAATAAAGGTACCTAGAAACCTTTAGAACCAGTATCCGCTATTCCCTACTCGTTTGATTAATTTCATTATTGTTTGTAAGGCTCTCAACACGAGTTAAGGGTTATTTCAATCATGACCATACAAAAGACTTCCAATACTGTGGGATGGAAACAATTCTACAAACTATAATTAGCTATTTATTAATATAAAAATTTATCAGAACAGTTCTAGAGTTAAAAATAAAACTGCTTCTTAGAAAACTTTTCTGGGTGCACCTCTGCTTCAACCTACTTGATTCTTAGTTTATAGCTTATGCTGGTAATACAATTTACTCCATCCCATTCAAATATTAATGTTTTCACTATTTAATTGCATTCATTTATGGCCAAGTTATTTTCATAATTTCTTTTTTTATTTCTTTTTTATTATTGTAGTGAAAGTATTGTGGATTTAATGAAAGAAGAAACATAAATACACTTCAATATTGATTGTGTGTGTGTTTATTTAGCCAGAAAATGTAATGGTCGACGTGACTGGGGCTAGCCCAGTCTTGAAGCTCGTGGATTTTGGCGATGCTGTGTGTGCCAAAGAGTTTGAGGTCCTTCCTCCAGCTAACGTGGAGTTTGCAGCCCCAGAGACTGTTCTTGGTCAGCCTACGTCTTGCCACACGGACATGTGGGGTGTAGGAGTGTTTTTGTATGTTTTCTTCAGGTAATATCATCAAGTACATACAGCATTATTAGTAAACAAGTTAATAATACTTAATAATAAAACATTGATTATTTTACTCTTAACTGTAACTATGGTAATTCCAATTTATTGGGTGCATAAATACCTAAATACGAACACAAGCATTATTACATTCTCAGAAAAGAAATTTTGAATATAAGTGAAAATAAAGATAAATATGTGACAAACATTATTGTTGCATTTGAGCAAACAATAAAAGTTATTTTGCAGATAGCTTGGACAAGCAGAAAGATTTACATCACTATGATTACAGTTATATTAAATTTAAAATAAAAACTATTTTAAATTGGCCAGATAGATACATGTGGATTCAGTAGAATGTAAATTTAAACCCGCTTCGTTGGCCGCACGATATAAGACGCTACTCTCACAGTAAACTAGGCTGCCGATGATGAGGAGATTGAGGTTTGAATCTCGGTCTGGTGGATTGAAGGTGGTTTTCCCAAAATTGCTTTCCATTTTCCCACCACACAAATGTGAGTACACTTCCTCTAAATATTACCTTCCTAATCCCTAAAAACATTACCATAATTAGGCCTACATAAGCGTATAACCCAAACAGGTATCAAGACACAGTGTTAAAAAATAAAAATAAAATCAAACAATACAACTTCTAACAAATTTTATTGAGGATATATCACAGTTTTGTAAGTTCAAGACTTCCACTTTGAAATGATTTCTTGTTTTGTAGGTTATGGCTCAGATCTTTTATTTTTTTAATGTTGTCTAGACCTACTTGTTTGTTTTCTTACCCGCCTCGGTGGCGTAGTTGGCTAACGCGCTTGTCGTGTTGAGCTCTACTGCTGTGGACGAGGAGATCGAGGTTCGAATCTCGGTCGGGTGAACTGGGGGTGGTTTTTCCTAAATGGTTTTCCACTCTCCTTCCACGCAAATGCGGGTTCACTTCCTCTAATTCAACCTTCCCAATTCCTAATCCATTAGAGTAATTAGTACTTAAAGCGTATAACCCGAACGGGTAGTAAGACACGTTGCTAATTATTATTATTATTATTATTATTTGTTTTCTTATGACATGTGGTAATCTAATTATTTTGCAACATAGTCAGCTTGATACACTTGTGCTCAGGTAAAGATGAAAGCAATGGAACTCTATTTAATTCAATAAGTTTATTTGAATTGGCATTTACTCTATTTCAGTGGTTTGTCTCCATTTCTGGATGACTCTCTGGAAGAAACGACGACAAACATCCTTAAATGTGACTTTTGCTTCCCCCACGAGTATTTTGGTGACCTCAGCAATGAGGGTAAAGACCTGATCAGCCAATTGTTGCTAGCCACACCCTCACAGAGAGCTGGAGCAAGTCACTGCCTGAATTCAGCCTGGTTCACGGATGTAAGTGCAGTAGAGATACTTGTCAACCTTGTCAAAGTTTCAGAAGACCAGTTTTCAATCACAAGGAATGTCCAAAGAATTTAGTATCTATATAATAGTACTGGGGAGGGTAGGAGGTTACATACTGATGAGTTACATACCCTGTACTCATCAAGACATTGTTAGGATAATCAAGTCTCATAGATTACGGTGGACAGAACATGCAGCGCGAATGAAAGATTCTAGAGCATTATTCAGTGTATTGACTGGTTGACCCAGTGCAAAGAGACCATTATTAAGACCCATATGCAGATGGGAGGATGAAATTAGAATTAACCTGAAAGAAATAGGGTGTAATGAGGTGAGTTCAAGATAGGGGTAGGTGACGTACTTTTGAAAGTGCGAGTTCCTATCCTAATTCTCTAGATCAGGTAAGTAACCATATTTGATCTCTGATGTAGCAACTCTCAGATATTATGGCTTCTCCCACACTCATCATAGATAACATTGAAGTAATCTACCGACTTGTTTATGACTAGAAGTGCTCATGTGTGACCACTCTTGTGAAAGGTTGACTTTTGTGGTACCGCTGTGTTTCAAAAGTGGCCCTTGTGAAAGGGCACTAAGGTTTCAGTGAGTTTTACTACATTAAAATGTTGGCACTGAGTGTTCAGAGAGTTTGATTACATTAAGGTATTAAAACAAAACTGGTTTGATCCTCTAGGCATCAGCCAGGGTTCTTAGTAATGTATAAAGCAAATAGTACATTTCTTGACTATAAGAGTTGTTTTAAATTATAAATTGAATAGTTGCCTGATGGCTTGGGAATGTATAATAAGACCGTTTAGAAACACTGTCCAATAGTATAAAGTAAGTGATAGTGAAGAAAGACAACCTGAAAGGAAGGTTAGGTTAGGCCTAGATAGAAACAAATACACTTCTCTTTTTTCTTCTTCCTTCACTTTTCACACTTTTTTTTCACTTACACAGTTACACATTGTTTTTAAATTCTCGAAGATTGGGCTAAGAGTAAACTATGTATGATATACCCTTGCTTTCAAAATATCTCAGTGTACATAATATACTATATAGCCTATAGTATACTCTTGCTCAATCTCTATATTACAAACTATATTTGAGAGCTGGAAAAAATACCAGTGGGCCTATCCCCGAGATGTTTCGAGTTGATTCCATTGCGAGATTGGTCGTTCACGTGACACAATCTCGAAACTTTTTCTATTTAGCTATTCTTGAAAACAATTTCGTTACGGATTGAGATTTTTTCATTCGGATAGATCTCACTGCGGTTCTACCTCTCGGAATCGTCAATATCGCAACAGATAGTTCGAAAATATTTGTTGTTGGACAAAATGTAAATTGGTGTAAACATAGCCTTACTATTTGATAATAAGAGAACTTGAAGAATTTGAAAATGAATTTAATATAATGCCACGTATATTTCGTGAACGCGAAGACGCTTTTGAGCTGAGTGATAAGAAATTTATTAATTTGTTCAGGCTTAATAAACGGTTTTATTCAAATAGAAAGGCATTCCATCCATATGCTGTATGTTATTTAATTTTTGCTTTTTATGTACCTATTAAAGTTATTAAGATATATCATACATGATGTAATAAGTTATACTAGTAATAGCTTTTTATTTAATCATTTAGCGAAACAAAGAAACATACATAAAGTGTAATCTGCTTTTGCTCTTTGCTTATTCTCTTCCAATCCAATTTTATTTAGACTTTATCGAGCTAACCTTAACCAACAAAAAATAAAACCGAGATAAAACGAAGATGTCGAAGACAACATTTTTGTTATTCTATTGTTTAAATGGCTGAAGGGTGCGTTCACACAGCTATAAAGTAAATCTCAAATCACAATTTTTGACACCGGAAGTTCGGAATTTTTCGCTTAATACGAAATTAGAAGACTCAACACGAATTGCGAGATTATTAACTCAGGAATGGCTACTTTACGGATATGAAATTACGAGTTCGAGTTGAACATGGCGAGATTCACCGTAGTAAGATAAACTCGCAACATCTCCGGGATAGGCCCACAGATCTTCTTTCACACATTCATATGTCAAATTAAATGATCGAGATGTCACTTTTGATGGATGGAAAGTACCATTGTTGTTGACTGCAAAAAATGTTTTTATTTACTTAGTTTATTTTTTTAACAAATTATAATATATAACCTAGTTTTGATTTATGTGCAGTGGGATTGTTGTACAGTGATAGGGTTAAAAAAAAGCTACTATTTTTGGGAGGTTACCATTGCAAAACATAATTTTATTTGGTTTTTATTACTGCACCTTACTGCCTGTTTGGATTGTATGTCTATGTACTAATTACGCTAATTTTCTAGGTATGAGGAAGGTTTAGTTTAAATAAAGTGTACCCACATTTTGTTTGAAGCTAAGAGTAGAAAACCATTCAGGAAAAACCATTCTCAGTACTCCTGGCCAGAATTCAAACCTCAATCTCCCTGTTATTAGCAGTTCAGCTTATTTCAAGATTGACCCCTTAGACCATGCGGCCACCAGAGTGTGTATTATTATTGATAATAAATTCGTATAAGCTGCTGTCATCCGTTGCCAATAATAATTTCCAGCAATGATCATTATATCAGTACTCATGCTCTCTGTCAAGGGTGACAACTGCAGATTATATGATAATGAATGTGGTTGTATTAAAGGGGGATGTAAGGAACACAAGAAAAGGTAAAGTGTTTTTGCAATCTTTTTGGCCAAAAAAAACCCAACTATTGCTTCATTACAAAAGTAAGAGTTTAATTTTCTTCACACGGTGACCCCAACGTTTCTTGAATATCTGTCAAGGGTGTCCTGGAATTAAGTGACAACTTTTTATTTTCATTTAAAAAGTTTGTCATCTAATGTCGCTGTGCTTGTGACAGATATTTAACAACTTTTAGTATCATCATGTGAAGAAAATTAAATTCTTATTTTAATACTGAAAAAATCATTTTATTTATTTTGGCCAAAAAAATGTTTTGACATGAAAACTACAAAACACCTACCTTTTCTTCCCCACTTTAACTTTGGAAATTCCAAATACACCTTCCTTCATATGACAATTAAACTGTTCTTTTTCTAATGTTTTAAGGTGCAGAGGTTCAATGTGATCCCAACAGCAAGATTAGTCTCGTTCATGGAGCGACGGAAATCATTGTCTCGATCTCTTATTGCTTCAGCGTCGTAATGACATTTCTTCAGACTATGAATATGGTGATTCCTTAGTACATAAACTGTATTATTTACATGATGAATACATATTGAGAATTGTGTGTGAAAAAACTTTGATAGAAATGGACCATTTTTGCTAATTTAAACACAAACATATTGATAGTTTCTTTATAAATGAACTTGTTTAATCCTCATTGTATTATATTATTTTATAAAGGACTAAAAACTGTTATCTTTTGACCAAAATATCTTTTTTGTAGTTTAGTGCAACTAAAATAATAAATATATGGTCTTGTAAGATATAATTACTATTATTGTAAATAGTTGTAAAAATATTTACTGTAATTACTATTATTGTAAATAATTGTAAAAATATTTATTTTTATTTTATGTAAGATTGTGATTTCTACCTAGAATATATACCAAAGACTGAAGTTATTATATTGATGTATAAATACATAATGAATAGGTGGATGCTAGAAGAAGGCCTACTTTGTCCATACTTTAATAGTTAAATTGCCTTCTAGTCATACCCATATCAAGTGAAACTGAACAAAATTTATAAATCTTTAAAACAATTATCTGTGTTATTAGTGAATTGTTTCGAGAATCCCTTTAATGACAATAACTATGTAGGCTATGTACAACATGGATACAAATTATTAAATGCTTAATAAACCTATTTTGTGATTGTAAAAAGTTATTAATTTATGTAAATATTTTATTATTGAGTTAACTATTTACATGATAGTGAAAATCAACTAATGTTGCAACAAGTTTTTAACAGCTTTTAAATAAATAAATAAATTTGAATTATTAAATACTCAAATGTACGGTATGTAGATATTTACATACTATGTCTAATTTATTAATTTATACTATTTTAAAATTGGTTGTGCCAAAAAAATGTATGTGATAAGGTTAATAATGATAGACGCTCTGTAGTTTTATTGATAAGTGCTCTTTATGTGAAATTTTAATTTGTTTAGACAATGATTACAAACCTTGCAGATGAAATATTATAGTGTAATATTATTTATCTGCATATTAAGTTTTCATAATATAGTCCCTTTTTTTTTTAACTCAAACCTCAGCACCTATTTTTATGAATAGCATAATATTATATAAGTTCTACTATTTTATTTTGTTTATAATAATAATATATGTATTAATATTAGTGAATCACATCTCGTAGCTTATTATGTATGTACGTAACTCTGAGCTATTTGAGTCATTATTATTGTATCGCTTAAAAATTTGAAATAAATGTATTTTGTTACGGCCATGTATTAAAGCGGTTTTTTTATTTGAATTTATTTACTTTATAAAGATTTTTGTATAGTTAACTTTAGTGTAAAGAAAAATATCAAATATTCATAAACCTGGTTTTGTATTTTAATAACTGTACTGCGTACAAATTTATCACTGCCCCATATGTGTCATATAACCCCCACCCACTTCTTACTTACCTTGATTAACACTATCCTTATATGTTTGAGGATGTATAGAATCAATTAAATTTCTCCATTCTCCTGTTTATTCGTCCTTCTTAGGCCCAAATATCTTCTCAGTATTTTGTTCTCAAAAACTCTCTATTTATTATATTGGTACAAAGTGAGAGACCATTCTTCACATCCATAAAAAATGAGAAAAATTATAATTTTGTATTTTTTTAAGGTCATTATCTTATATTTAAATCAGAAGGTACAGGGGGCCCACGTAAAAGTAGCCCGCCTCCTATATCCAGCAGGCGCCTAACTCTGAATTGGAGGCGGTCAATCCCCTTCCGTCCATATTGTGACATGAAGAATGAGCAAGTGAACTGCTTGTCTAAAACTTTATTGACTCATTATTCATGTCACAATATTGGTGGAAGAGGATTGACCTCCTCCAATTCAGAGTGAGGCGCCTGCTGGACATAGGAGGTGGGCTACTTTTCCGTGGGATATCCTGTAGTTTATATTTGGTTGCCTATGAATCGGCTAGTTCTCACTGTCTAAGCTGAGAGATGTAATTAGATGTGGAAAATATTAAAGTGTTCTGGTTGATGTAGCAGGACTCAAAAAAAATTTCTGTGAGTAGCATCAGAAGCAACAGGATCTTTGTTTTTTTTTCCTTCGGACTTTTGTTGATTAAATGATGATTGTTCCTATATTGTTTTTGCTTTTTTTTTGTGCGCTAAGTATAAGATTAATGTATTGAACTTTTGTGTGTTATTTTAATCCACTTGGAATAAAGCACTATATAGCACTAATCATAGTTTAAATTTTAAGGGACATGCAGAACACTAACCTGAGTGATGCTGAAGTAGAAAATCTTTAAATAAAGGATTATTAAATACTAAAACACTAATTAAAAAACCTTTTACTGCTTCTTCAGGATCCCTTGGGCAAGTTTGCTGGAAATCCCTCTTAATTTAAACCATAAGATAGGATACCAGAACTTGAAGAGTTAATAAATGAGTTATTATTAAATTAAATAAAGATACCAAATTAAATTACCAGTCTCCAACCAAAATTGTTTTTTTTAAACTAAATTCAAATTTCACAATACTTAAGTGAATGGGCCTTCTTCAAGGAAATGAGTGTCTTTATCTGATGGGGGGGATTCAGCATTAAATTGTGAAAGTTATAGTTAGCGTTAGTGCTCAATTGAGTATTGACAACAGTGTGAGCATAGATCAATGTATCTAACTATAGACTCTTCACCTTAAGAGTGGTGGTAACTGACAGCTAGCAGAAGATTTAAAAAAATGTTTCACAACAAACAATTTGCTTATAATTATGTTTTTCTTGTAAGTTTTGACTGCCAAAAGTGACAACAAATCTATTGTGTATGGGTTGGAGAGTGGAGGAGTATATCTGGTAAATTTTGCTGTCTGTCAGTTACCACCACTCCTTTAGCGAATGGACTATAGCAGTTACCTAAAAGAGCAAGAGATACATAGTGAACTTCTTATAAGCTAAGTTGTGTTATACTAATAAAGGGGTAGAAAAAATATGGCTCAACTTGGCTTATGGTAAAGTGTGTTAAGAATATTGTTGCAATCTTGAAAACACACCAAAAAGCTATTTTATTTAAACCCTCAACCTACACTAATTATTATTCTATTATATTTAGAAGAAGGTACAGGGAAGGTGGATAGAAACATAAAAAAAAAACACAATGTGGCTCTTACAATTAAAAGAAGAACACAGTTCGAACTTTACATTGCCACCATTGGACAAGGAGGTAATAGTTGCCTCTTGAAGAAAACCAGTCGTTACCGTCCAATCCCCCGACCTAGGTTTCATTCTACCAGAACTCATCAGGAGGGAGTGTGGAACACACATATTATGCGACTTCATAAAAGAGGAATCCATAAAACTAATTATTATTCTAAATACAGGCATTGAGAAAGGCAGGGTTAAATTAAATTAATTGGCATATGGTTAGAGAGATGAGAAAATTCCATTTGGGAAACCAACTACAACTTCAATGCACCCAGCCAGGATTTGAATGTGTTTTAATACAGTGTGATGCTTGCTGTCCCTAGTAATTCATGATAATATTCTACCATATTGACTAATATTAACATTTATAACTCTTAATTACTATAAAACATTTAAAAACACATTTAAAACTAAAATAATTAAAGGTATCATAGTATAATTGTCCATATATTTGTTTATATTTAATGTCCTCGTGATAATTGTAGTTACAAATAACCAAAAAGTTGTAATATCATAATAAACAGATGCACATAATACGTGATAATAGATTAACCTGTAGCAAACATTCACCAAAGTAAAATTACAATTTAATATAATAGATTAAAACTTTTTTCCTCCTTTTCTTCATCATTTGTTTTTATAATGTCAGTGTACACACATTGTTGTGTGGGTTGATTTGATCCAACTATTATAAAAGGGAAGCTAAGAATTTCAAAAGGCAATGTAATAATATAAATAATGGTGTTGCTATGAATTAAATAATCGCCTGGCTCTTGAAACATGACCCAAACGAGACCTTCTTGTTGCTTTTCCAGCCTCTGATAGAGGATCATCGACAATGTATGGTGAACTAATTTCATCCCATTTTTGTTTGTAACCTCCATAATCTTCTGGCTCAGATTCCACTACCTCTGGCTCTGCCTGTATTGGAGTGGGACGAACTAGCCCGATTACATTTTCTGGGGAAGTTATGAAAGATTTCAATAAACTGCATGTAGTATTAATTATTTTTTTTAATATTCAATTTTAGGCAGTTGAGATCGCGAGTTTAGCAAACTTTAAATCACACATACCTCACATACACTGCGCATCATGGAAAGATTTAAAAACTCCACTCCAATATAATTTTAACAAACAAGGATTGTTAAGAATGTTTGTATACTGCATTAAGATATAATTTTTTCACACCATGAGGCCAGTCCAGTTCAGACCCACTCAAATAAATAAGCACAACAGTTAACTTATGCTTGGTATTATTTAAAAAGCACCTCTATAATAAAGGAACAAAAAGTCCCAAGTTTGTTGGCTAGACTAAGCCTTGAAATACAAACAAAAATATTGTTTCACATCAAATCTATGTTAAAATTGCTGTACCATATCTAGACTTTGTTTTTAAGTTGTTCATTTTTTAAATGTGTAAATAACTATAAAAACTGCTAAATATGTTGCTTCGTTTACAAACCAAATGCACCTCTAACCTCATAGAATGGTCACAATTGTTAGATCATGGCATAGGCTTAAAGCATATTTTAAATGGTATAGTAACTACCGAAAAGCTAGAATTTACTAAATAGGAGCTGATGTAACTCAAATTTTATGTAGTTTATAGTATGGACTCAGCCTTGTGAGGTCACAAATTTGAAACTATTATCAGTGTCGGTAAATCAGGCGACATGCGGAAGGAGATGAGTCATTTAAAGTTTTACATAACCAACAGTTACCATGTGCTAGTTTCCTAGTCTTGTTGATTGCAACATGTAAACAAACATCAATACAAATCCTAGCGCAAATTCCCAGGCTGCTCTAAAGACACTTAACCAAGTACCTAAGAATGTTCTTCGGTGTTTCTGCATTAAGTTAAGCTCTCTATTTAGTTGTTCCTTTTCAGCCTCCTCTTGCGAATTTAGCCTAGTTTTTAAAGTATCACATGCTTTAGCCATTTCCGCAGTTAAGCCTTCTCTACAATCCTCATCAACGTAGATGGCAAATGCTCTATTGCCTGCAACATAGAGTATTAAGGTTAGTTCTTACTTGATAGACTGGCTTACCTATAAAAGGAACTCGATTACTTTGCACTTTTAGATTTTTAATTTGCACACATAATTTATAAATAAAACTGCAGATCAAAAAGTTAGCTGTAAGCAAAGATTGGTAAAATTAACTCTTATCGAATTTAAATCATCATTTAATCCACAAAACCCTAATCTGAATATTATAAAACATTCTAACCATAACCTTTGTGATAAAGTGTTTGATATAAGCAAAAAAACTTGAGTGGTTGCATGGTCTAGGCCATAATTTTTCAAGCTGGGCTTCGCCATAGTTATCTCAGGCTTTGTGAGGCAATTTGAGAATATTCTTTAATAATTATTCACATTATCAATGATTAGTTTTGCAATTATTTTAAATCTAACTAAGGTGCAGCCAGAACATATGATGTTTCCTGTTTATTTTAAATTTTAATACTTGAAAAATTTAAATGTTGTTATTGAATGCTCATAAATTAACATGAAAAAATTTATAAAGGATACAGCACTTTTTTTTCTGTTCAAGGGCTCTTTTGCTCTAAATTTTTTTTTTGTAAACCCCTGGTCTAGGGCGTCACACTCACAATAGACTAAATTTCTGATGACCGGGAGATCAGGTTTTGAATCCCAGTCAGTTGTAATGCCAGCCGGAAATTATCTTTAGTTGTGATTACTATTATTACTAATATTATTGTTATTTTATATCATTATAATAAACATGCATCTAACTAAGAACTAGCTAAGATTACCTTCTCCAACATAAACTCTATCCACAAGGACCTGCTGTCCGATGTTTTCTCCCTGAGGTGACACTACCGGGATAGCCACCACATCATCTTGGACACGAACTCTTGCAAGTCGACCCAATGGAGAGCTCTGTGCCATAGCATAGTCAGGCCTCTCGGGTTCTACTGGCGAGATGGGTGTTGCCGCAAACAGTTGCCGACGTACTCTACAATACAACATGCATACCTCATTTCTCACAATTTGTTTACTTTTCTAAATTTAATCTTAAGCTACCTCCTTCACTTGATGATTGGTCTAAGACTCTTGGCATTCTTGTAATAGATTGGACTGAGATCAGGGTTCGAATATTGGTCATGTCTATTGATAGGAGGTTTACCTAGATAGTTTTTCACTTTTACAACACAAAAATTTGGGTACAAATCCTCTAAAGTAAATCTTCTCCATCCTTAACATATTAGCGTAGTTGGTACCTACATATGTGTATAACCCAAATTGGACGTGAGACACCATGACAAAAAACGTTAACTCAAGGTAGATCTTTTTTTCAATTATGTTTACTTTTCATAACCAATAGGTTACACACTATTCAATCATCATTTATGATAGAAGTCTGTAATTGAAAAAAAACACCACTGTGCAATTATAATCTTGAAAACTTGAAGTTTCATTGACGGTAAAACATGTTTGTATTTAATTTATTATGCTATTTATAAATCACTTACAAACTAACCTATTTTTTTGGCAAAAAACAAAAACTCCCTCAACCATTATTTTATCACCGGGAAAGAATATTTTATAATTTCAACAATGGTAAGTATTTTTTCTCCTTAATGAGAATCGAAATCGGGAAAATTAACTTGGTAGGCAGATACAATACTGGGTGAGCCAATGTGCTAGACATTGTCAACTCAAACAATTATGTATCAAGATTACCCCACGCGCGCACACACACACACACACACACACACACACACACACTCACAAAATAATTGTTTCAACATATTAATAAATAATACCAATAAACAATTCCTTTGTGAATTTTCATCGTGTCATTTTAAAGAGTGACTAACATAAAATCAAAAAACTAGTTACTCGAAATATTTGTGCAAGTTAAACTGAAAGACTGACTGAAATAAAACAATAATTTAGATGTATTATGAGTAGTGGATCTAAAAGTTTAGCCCACCTAAGATCAGAAATAGCTGTATTGACAGGTTGGGTGGTGATTTGGAAATTAAACTTCCACCCACCCTTTAATAGAAAATATTACTAACAACATATGTTGATAGTCTTCCTTAATTCCTAGGATAGTGGCTAATTGGTCTTATTGCTTGAGCGAAGTGAGGTTTTGTCCTTTGGAATTTTGTCTGTCTTTGTTTCGCAATTGCTAATAAATAAACGCTTTAACCAATTTTAACAAAATTTGGCAGGGATAGTCTTTGAACCTAGACCAAACAACATATGAACCCTTCTCTAACCCTGAAAGGTAGCATGCTTACCGTGCTTGGTTCCACTTTGGCACAGCTTATAAATAGGGCTGTGCGGTGTAACGTCAAAGTAACCTTGTTACCTTTCAGAGTAGATGAAGTATACATGGTTTTTCATTCTGATTGTTTCAATATGGCAGTCGCTCAAAGGCTTTTACCCTGATCACACTACTCTTGGTCGTACAAACTTTTCTCATGGTTAATTTAAAAACTGAACTAAACATAGACTCACATCAGTGGTCAAATGGTCTGAGGTCTGCAATAGACTGGACTGCCGATGATGAGGAGAGCAGGGTTTGAATCATAATCAATTGTACTGAGATTTTTCCTTAAATAGTTTTCCACTCTCCTTCCACACACACAT
This sequence comes from Timema californicum, assembly GCA_902141385.1. NCBI lineage: Eukaryota > Metazoa > Arthropoda > Insecta > Phasmatodea > Timematidae > Timema > Timema californicum. Next base: position 53,304 of record CABFOW010003267.1, read on the forward strand.
ACAATTCCCCTGAATTAAACCAACCTCATCCTTAATTTATTTAACGTAATGAGTGCATGTAATGAGAAGTGGAGCTGAAAATATAATTGAACATATCAATTAAAAATAAAATAATAAATGATAAAGTCATTCACTGTTATGTTGCACTAGGTGCATAACAGTGGCTATGGAAGGAATAGTAAAAGTTTTTTCCTCCTTCTAAATAGGCCTACTTGCGTTTGATCGGCAGTATAATTATTTATTTAGTTATGACTTTAGTTGAGTCCCATATGCAAGGTTAAATCTAATTATGACATCCAGATTATATATAAAAATGTATGATTCATGCAATTCATCATAAATAAACACAAAGTAATACAAATATACAATTAAATGTAGGGATTTTAGATGTTTACTAAAAAAAAGAGATTTTTTTAGTTCTTTATAATTTTATTTAGTTTTTTATAATTTTAATTTATTGAATAGTTTCATTGTTTTGTATTTGGCTATTTGTGTTGAAAACTTCAGCATTAATTGCGAATTAGAGTTTTGTATAAAACACCTCTTTTAATTCTCTGGGCTCCTATTACTTAACAATACATTTTCACCATTTCTGAGACCTAAAATAATATAAACTGACAGAGCCATCTGTATTCATTCTGTGTGATACAATGAGTGTACCACATACAAATAAGCAAAGGGGACCTTAAATAAAATACCTCTTGCTCTACTCTAGTCTCCTAATACTTAACAACGGATTTTTGTAATTTCTGAGGCGTAGTCTACTAGAGCCATCTGTGATTTAGTCTAGGTACTGATTTCAAAGTACACAAGTTGACTCACAGATAGAGCTGTATGTTATTTAGTTTGTACTTTCAGAAACACGACTTTTTTTTATGAAGTACAAAGCGAATAAAAAACAAAAAAGATATTAATTATTTAACGACTTTCTGAAAATGTTGAACAAATTGACCACTGTTAGCTGTTATTTAATTTGTTTAGATCTTGATTATTATCAGGTACCTACTTGAGAATGCTCTTAATATATTTACCAGATAAAATTGGAATATTTATTATTAAAACTGGGATTATTGATACCAAATTAAGGGGAAAATAGGGTACATTAGGGAACCAACCAACCAAACTAACTCACTAACCACGCTTATGGGTGATATCAAATTTGTTATTTACTCTCACATGTCGAATCTATATTATGTTTATGAATACGACATTTAAACAGGCAATACATTTCAACAAGTGATTGATTTATTCTCAATCATATAAATACAAATGTTTAAGAAAAAATTAGGGGCAAATTTAGAGTTGCGTGAGGACTCAGGACTATAAAATATTAGGGTCCACAACATTAAAAAAATAAAGTATCCCCACCCCCCTAGCAAATCTCTACGCTCTCGCTTATTTAATGTTTCGGGGGTAAAAATAACTATTAAAAACTCAATGTTTGAAATATTATTTGAATAAGTCACTATTGTTATGATAAATTAAATTTGTTAAATTGATTTATATTTTGTTTATTTTTAGCTATAAGGATAGAAAATAGGTCTAATGACAAATAAATATAATTTTCATTTCATTTTATTCATGAATATCCATAATAGATAAGTTGAGGAGACCATAGTTATGTGGGGCCCTGAGGCATTAATATCTGTCACCCCACATCAAATCTTGGCCTGAATATAATGTATAGTTTTTTTAATAAATCAGTTTTATTCTATTCTTTAAAAATAGCGGTGAAAAAATCGATTCCCAAATGATTTTTAGGTCTATGAATCTAATTAGATTCTAATCGCATATTTGGGTCTGGACAAATTAACAAGGTAGCCAACTGTATGATCTGAAGATTAGTACTTTTGTCATCACCATCTCTATAAAATAATTGGATGGACATCCGAGTCAGACATTTTCAAGTAGTCATCTGCACAACATTGATTAAGAGAGAAAGAAACTTTCGGGCATCTCTCTATTAAAACATTCCTTTCTCTATTAGACACATTCAAGGCAATGTGGCATTTTTATATTGTTCGTTAATTAAAATGGTCACATAATATAAAACAATGTATATAATTAATAGTAAGGTTGTATCTTTTTTTTAAATTCTCTTTTCCTTATTTTTTATATTACTTTTCTTCTACGATGACGACATGTTTCGGGGATTTTTCACCATCTCAAGTCTTATTTGTATTAAAGATGATTGATTTTATTTCATACTATTGGAAAGTTTGTGAAAATTTTATGTAGTAAATTGATCGTTGTTAGGTTGATCATTTCACTAGATAAAATTTTAACAAACTTTCCAAAAGTATGAAGTAAAATCAATCCACTTTAATACAAATAAGACTTGAAGATGGTGAAAAATCACCGAAATATGTCGTCAACGTAGAAGAAAAGTACTTTAAAAAATAAGGAGAATGGAATAAAAAAGAAAATACAACCTTACTATCAATTATTATCACTTACCAAATAAACATGAACATTATTATAAATGTACATGTTATTTAATGAAAGAAACGGTTTGATTTTACACAAATGTACAGCACCGCATTACTCACTAAGCAGACTAGGCACGTGCCTAGGGCGCGAAATTTTTTTGGGGATGCAACATTTAAAAAAGTCAAATTGTTTACAGCAGTGCCCTTTCAGAGATACTACAGCATGGGAAGTAAAATTGAAACCCATCTCTTCAACATGAATTAACATAATTCTTACTGAAACAACACATGCGGACTCAGTTGTAGCTGAAGCTTTCTTGTTATAAGCGCTAGTGTATTGTTAGAGTTCTATTGTGCCTAATATTGAAATCTGTCAGCTAATAATTATTGAGTCAATCATAAGCGAAGCCGTGCCAGATATAAACGAGCACGACCATTTTGCACAGTGGTCATATAATTGTAGGGGATGTATACTGTAAATAGTAGCAATAAGTAGGCCTGCAACATTATTATTTGTGTTCATTAACAAATAACAGTACGGTGTTTTATTGGGAGTGGATGGTTAGGGGGAGGGTGGGCGGCGCCTGCAGACCATATGCCTAGGGGCGCCATATCTCTAAATGTGGACCTGCAAATGTAATAATAACCAAATAAAAGGAAACAGAATACATAAATACTTCACGACAACGATCGTTATAATACAATCTTTCCTTGTTTTCTCTGCAGCACATATGTCAATAATGTTTCTAAGTCCATTTCATAAAGTATCTAACTTACCATGCCGTTTAAAAAATGATATATTAGATTATATTGCTTCATGATTGTACGTAGCCATGTGTGTTTTTACTCAGCCTCGCTTTTGAAAATGACCTTTCCCCACCATAAGTGCTAAATATCTTTTTAAAAGTATTTCAACATTCAACATTCAAAAATGTTGTTCTCAAATGTTGTTTGTTGAGGATTTCATAGAAGAACAATCTCCTGGAATAAGTTTGCCTCCCCCTAAATACATTTCAAATCATTTGATAATCTCGAACATGAAGCTGAAAGAGGCCCATATCTCTAGCTCCAAATGACTTCTAGATGCAATCAAATTTCAAAAAATATACCTGCGAAAACTAATTTAAATTGCTTGTAGAGGCATTTATCAGAATAAATCAGGCGCAGAGCATTCCAATTAGATTCTAGGACGATCCGAAATTCAAAAATATATACGGGAAAACCATTCCAAATAGCTTTGAAAAGTTTTCACGCGAGGACCACTCCAAATAGTTTCGGAAAGCATTCATTTTTCAATTATTTGACGGTAGACCACCACTTAAAATATATTATTGAAGCCATTAATTAAAAAATAAGTCAGAAGAGAACCATTAAAAATAACTTATAAGAATATAGCAGTTTAAAAATATCATCGGTTGAAGACTACTTAAAACAGTTTCTAAAATTATCTAATTTTTGAGAAAAATTCAGATGAGGAGAAATATAAATAGCTTCTAGAAGCATCCAAATTTATTAAAAAATTGGAATAAGAGCCCCTCAAATGTTATGTAAGAAATCTAAATTTTAAAAAAAATCTGTGTGAGGATTATTTAAAATAGTTTCTAGAATCTAGAGGCATACAAATATCAAAAATTGTGTAAGGACTACTCTAAATAAATTCTAGAAACATCAAAATTTCGAAACAATTTAGAGAGAGGACTACACTAAATAACCTTTAATATAGCTACTACTTTCTAAGTTTTGAAAAAATTAGTCTTTTGTTTTTATACGCAGCTAACAAATGGACGAAAATGAGGTTGAAGGAACTAAAAGTTTGCATTCAATAGATATTATAATAGTTTTTTTATAAAAGTAATAAAAAATAATAAAAACCATTGTTTTACATCGTGGTCGTTTCAATGGTAACGTTGGTTTATCATCATCACCATCATCATCCGAGTCATATTCTTTCTCACTCAGCTTTCTGAGCATCTCTTCTGTGATATTGCCGTAATCTTCCATGGTTTCCTGGACTTGATCTTCGGAGGGAGTGTTTGTGTATTGTCAAAACATGTTTAAAATATCATGCTTGTTTAGGCCTAACCTCATAACCAACAGTATGAGTGCACAATAGTGTGGCGCACGAATACATTTATTAAAGCCCTTCTTTGTGCCAGTGTAGTTGGCGTCATGTAACACTCATGTCGAACTTTCACCGTGTGCGTTCTCTTAAATAAGAACAGTGCGTTCCAAACTTCAAACTAAGTGTTTAATAGGTTATGGGCCCAGACACCCAACAATTGCGTAAATATCCACGTAATATTTCGTAAAAAGTGTCCGTCGGGTAATTCACAAATCCGTTTTGTGAAATCGCGTTCGCGTTAGGAAGCAACGTGGTTCGCCATTTATTTATCGTTAGGGTCGCGCGAACAGCAAACATCGTGTTTGAGGTTATATAATCCGCGAGACCAAAATAGAAATAATGGCCGAAAAGTTTGACGTAGCACACGTAAATAAGTTCAACGGTAATAATTATCACCAATGGAAATTTCAAATGAAATGTGCCCTAAGAGCAAAAGGAGTCTTTGATGTTGCAAAAGGCGCCATAGAAAAGCCGGCAATAGACAAAGAGAAGGAACTAGAAAAGTGGAACAAAGACGACGCGATTGCTATGTTTACACTTACTACAGCAATGGAACTATCACAGATCACATTAGTTGAAAATTGTGACTCGTCTAAAGAAATGCTAGAGAAATTAGACTCTATCTTTGAGCAGAAATCAGAAATGAACAAAATGCTAGTCCACGAACGCTTTCATCAGTACAAGATGGACG